>ML244951.1:0-122814 GCA_005239495.1 Nicotiana undulata
TTTTCTTCTAGTTCCAAGACAATTATATATTTCTTTCAGACTTTGTATTTAGCACTCAGTTAGTTAGTTCGTGAGGTTGTGACACCCTGGTTTTGGGATTATTCGTTGTAGATGTCTTATCATTTCATTTTGAGTTTCCGAGATAGTGTTATTATTTTTCTGCTGTGAAACAATTGAAGTGATTTGGAATGTTCAGTAAAGTTTTGAGAGTTAATAGTGTGGGATGTTTTTCGAAAAAGGTTGGACATAAATGAATTCGAGTTATTCCAGTAAATGTTTGAAAATTAATAGCTTTAAATACTGTTACGTGTGTTATTAAGGCAATAATGTTGTATACGTTGGCTTGTCTAGCGGGTTCAACGTTAGACGCAGTCACAGCCTGAAAGGTGGGATTTCGGGTCGTGACAGAGGCAGTTTTATTAAGGCGAGTGTCAGGACCTATTATTTGCCTACTAATTTTATTCAGTATAGTATCTAGGCACTTCATGTAGTAATGTATCACAATCACGAATCCAGAATTGTTATTAAGTCCTATAGCATATTGTCTAAGTGATTGACAGTGGCGATTGTATTCAGAACCACTTAGTATAATCATATAGGCATGACTTCTGCGAGTGTGATGGTTATTATCCTATTGGCATGATTTCTAAGTGCAAACTGATTTTAGCTTTATATAGACATGTTTCATAGCCTTGTTTTTTACCCTTAATCCTATAGGCATGCTTTATAATTACAGAACAGACTTAAATCCTATGGGCATGATCTCTAGGTTTGAAACGGATTTTTTATCTTATAGGCATGATATCTATTACTGAATTGATTTAACCTTATAGGCATGATATCTATTAAGTTGTACATGGGCAGAAATGGTAAATATTTCCACAAAACAAATGAATCAAACATTGGGGTCCTATAGGCGTGATTGCTCACACATATTTATTGGAAAAATTAATGCATCCTATAGGCAGGATTTCTAACAAAGATATATTATTAATCCTATAGGCAGGATTTCTAATGTGCGCACACAATATAACACTTGCACGACTAAGCAGAATCACCATTGCTAATGAAAATCCTATAGGCAGGATTTCTAAACACAACATAGAACTTATACAGTTTGACAAAATGAGTAGAATTTAACAGCATACATGAGATCCTATAGGCAGGATTTCTACCCGAATTATCAAGAAAATAAAGGACCCTTTCCAGTTTTTACTAAACACCCCAGAATATGTTTGCTACAAAATTATTATAGACCAGAGTAATGAATGAATTACATAATACTAATAAGATACACTATAGGGAGCTTTTTATTAGGCCCAAATGAACCTGGGGAACCAGGCCTTCAAACCAATCAACTTCGAGGCTTATCTCACAGGTACAACATAGCCAATAATGAGTGATTCACCCATAGCACATATAGAACCAGGTTTCCAGTGTGTCAAAGTTCCCAAGGGCCTCAGGGACCCAGGGCAATGCTCACACCAGAACCACATACTCAGAGATGATTCCAAAGAGATTAGGAACCAGTTCCCAGTGTGTCAGAGTTCACATGAGTCTCACATGGACCCTGAGCAGTGCTCACACTGGGGTGGTTGAGGATAGAACCTAAGGGACTAAGAGCGGAAGTTTTTATTATTTAAAAGAGTAAAAACATATAAAAGAATAAGGAAAATATCATATAGAATCAATTAACACTCAGTTTCAGGGCAAAATAAGGTAATGAAATAAAGGAAACATGGTAGATTGAACATAAATAAGGAAAGTATTAGTCACACACGAGAAAGGAAGAGTATCAGAAAACCAGTAAGAAGTCCCAAACCCTAGTTTTAGGTAAACCTTCATTAATCGGCAGAAAAATAAGGCAATGAATCACATAATGCATACAATGAATGCATACAGGAGATTATTCAAAAAAGAAAACCAAAATCGAACAAGATTTGGCTCAATTAAAGATTTGAAACCCTAATTTTAGGTAAACCACAAAATCGATAAATGCAAAGAATCATATATTTTAATGAACACAGAAAGGAGGTTATTCAAAAGAAACATAGAATCGAACCAGATTTGGTTTAATTAAAGAAGATCTGAAACCCTGATTTGGGTAAGTAAAAGGAATGAACGAAAATAGGCAGATTCATGCATAATAGAGTGAATATTGACGAAATAACACTTAAAAATAAGGTTTGAACCAATTTTGGTTCGAATAAAAAAGGATCTAAAAACCCGAATCTTAAGTAAGAATCCACAGGAGATACACAAATATTCGTACTTACAAAGATCCAAAATGATGAACACAGACAGAAATGACAGCAGGTTAAAGATTTGAACCATTTTTGGTTTGATTCTTACAAGACCCGCTTGCCATTTTAGGCAAGCTATTATGTAATACCAAAAATGGGTAGCCAATAGGGAGGTGGGACTAATATGGTAAAGGAATCATAGATTGCTTTCTTTTTTGGGGTTGGAATCAGGGAGACTTGAGTGACGGCGCTAAGGTTTTGAGAGGAGAGGAGAGGAGGACGAAGATGAGAGAATACAGGGGCGGCGGGTTTGGGTAAATGGGAGTTAGGGTTTGGGATAGGTTAATTAAAAGGGGGGGGGAGGGATGTGGGTCGTTGATCTCGAGAGATCAACGGTTGGGATTTAAAGTTAGATGGGGCGGGTCGTTTAAGAACGGGTCGCGACCGGGTATTTATGGGTCACTGGTTTTTGGGCTGGTGTATTTGGGCTAGTGTGTAGGTAATTGGGCTGGGGTAATTGGGTAGTGTAGGTCCGAAATTGGGGTTTTAGGGGGGCAAGATTTTAAATACCCAATTTAACAAATAAATCATTTATAAAAAAATAATTAATAAATAATAAAATATTACTTATGCATGAAAATGATTTAAAATAATTACTTAATATTGTAAAAATATAAAAGGAAATTTTCTGTATAAATAATGTAATTATGCATATATATGGGCTATTATTGCAAAAATATGCAATTTTAGCCTAAGGATGCAAAATATAATTGTGATAAATACATCAAAAATATTTAAAACTTAATATGGATATAAATGATGAAAATTAAATGATAAATCATTATAAAAATTATTTGAAATGCAATTAATAATTATTTATGCAAGAATAAATTGTTTGAAAGCCTTTAAAAATTATGGAAAATTATGGAATAATACTTGATGATGCTCATGCACTATTTTTGAGGTATATATGTATATTTAAAAATATATGAGGGATAAAATGGTTATCAACATGGTCTACGCACTTGAGAAGCTCGGAACAAAGGTGAAATGGTCACCAAAGATGAGGTCCGACCCAAGCACCAGGAAGTCTGACGCCTTCTGTGAGTTCCACCAAGAATGTGGACACAAAATGGAAGATTGACATGCACGTATATCGGAGGTAGCGAACCTGCTACAACTAGGGCACCTCACGGAATTACTCAGCGACAAAGGCAGGAACACCTTAGCAAGGGGTCGAGAACGCCCAGGCCAACCAAAGCCACCTTCACTCGCTCGCACCTTCTACATGATCATTAGTGGTGGTGACGACTCCTCCATCAACGGCATCAAGTTCACTGCCACTCACAAACTCAAGAGATCAATCACCCACGAATGGTGTGACGGCCTCGAAGAAAGTATCATTTTTTATGAATCAGATGCTATCGGTTTGACTTTCCCACACAATGATGCACGTGTTATTACTTTTCGAATTCTTGATACTGATGTAAGGAGAATAGTGGTAGACGAAGGAAGCGGAGCATGAATCATCCAACCTCGAGTCCTCGTACAGATGCGACTCGAGGGTAAGATAGTATCGTGTTGCATCACACTAACTGGTTTTAACTATGTAGTTAGATGAACTTAGGGTGAGATCACACTCCTCGTCCTTGCTGGTGGGGTAACTCTAAAGACCGCATTCCATACCATGGATCACGACACCGCATACAATGCCATCAGAGGTCGACCATGGATACACCCCATGAGGGCAGTCCCCTCTAGCTTGTACCAAGTGATCAAGTTACCAATCCCTTGGGAATATTAAGCATACGAGGGGAACAATACACATCTCCAGAATGCTATCAGATCACCCTAAATGGTACGACAACCCAACAAAAGAAAGAAAAGGAAAATGAAAAATAGTAATCAGCAGGGTCGAGGTCCCCGCAGGTTGAAGCTAAAGACACAATTATGGACCCAGAAACGGTTGAAGCAGTAGCGTCAACCATAGAGGACCTCGATCCCATCCAGCTAGATCACAATGAGCCCGGCAAAAAAGCCTACATCGGCTGCAAACTCCAAGATCCAGGTAAGTTTTGTCAATATTTAATAGCCAACGTTGATTTGTTTGCCTTTAGCCATGCAGATATGCCCGGCTTCCGCAAGGAGATAGCCACAGACAAGCTAAATGTCGACCCCTATTACCCTAGGGTAAGGCAAGTCCGACAAAACTTCATCCTCACCATCATTGAAGTCGTCTACCAGGAGGCAGAGAAACTATTAGCCAATGGCTCTATTAATGATTCGAAGTACCCCAAGTGGATTGTCAACGTGGTAATGGTAAAAAAGAATAAGAAGTGGAGGATGTGTGTGGACTTCACCAATTTGAATAAAGCCAGCCCAAAGGATTCCTTCCATTGTCGCACATCGACCAACTCATCAATGTGACAATAGGACACGGGCTGCGAAGTTTTCTAGACGCTTACTCAGGCTAGAATAAGATACTTATGGAAGAAGACGACAAAGAGAAAACCACGTTCATCACTCACCGGGGAACGTACTGCTACACAGTCATTCTAGTTCGGTTTGAAAAATGCGGGAGCTACCTATCAAAGGCTGGTTACAAAGATGTTCAAAATCCATCTCCGCAAAACTATGAAAGTATACATCGACAACATGTTGGTAAAATTCGTGAGGGCCGAGGATCACATCGACCATCTAAAAGAAGTATTCGAAATCTTGAGGTAGTATGGGATGAGATTGAACCCAGAGAAATGTGCATTTAGCGTAACTTCACATATTTTTAGGCTTCCTGGTATCACAACGCAGAATCAAAGTCAACCCAGACCAAAGTAAAGTTATTGATGGGATATCGGAACATCTAACCACACAGAAACAAGTCTAGAGAATAACGGTTCAAATCGCCACCCTGTTCAGATTTATCTCGAGGTTGTCTGGTATGTGCCACAGGTTCTTCAATATACTCAAAAAGGATAACGGTCTCAAATGGACGCTTGAATGCATACAAACGCTGAATGAACTCAAGGAATATCTATCATCACTGCTCATTACTCTCAAAGATCGAGCCCGGAGAACGTATTCTCGTCTACCTCACTGATTCAGAAGTAGAAGTAAGCGCATTACTAGTTCGAGAAGACAAAGGTACGCAATATCCAATTTATTATACTAGTAAACTACTTATTGACACCGAGACGAGTATCCTCGCATGGAGAAACTTGCTCCGGACCTTGTCGTAGCTTCACAAAAGCTTAGGTCGTACTTCTAGTGCCACCTGATCTCGGTCGTCACCATGTTTCCTTTAAGGAGCATATTGCACGAACCCGAGTTGTAAGAGAGGCTGGCCAAGTGGGCAATCGAATTAATATCCGGTTTGGCCAAGCTACAAAAATCAACTCATTTTGAGAAGAGTTTTTTCTCAAAAACGCTTTTCTAAGTATTACTTTTAGTGAGAAGCCGTTTGTGTTTGGCTAATTAATTTGAAAAGCATGTCTGAGCAACAATTAGTGTTTGGCCAAGCTTTTAAAAACTGCTTCTAAGTGTATTTATCCCAAAAATGCTTTTTAAAAAAGTGCTTCGAAGAGAAGTTATTTTTCTCTGCTCCTCCAAAACTGCTTCTGTTTCTCCTCAAAAGCACTTTTTCTTCCAAAAGCTTGGCCAAACACTTCAACTTTGAGAAAAAAGCACTTTTAAAAAAATGCTTGTGGGATTAGAGAAGCTTGTCCAAACAAGCTATAAGTGAACACGATATCATTTATCAGCCTCGTACAATAATAAAACCACAGGTGCTCGCTGACTTTGACGTGGACATTAGTGCCAAAGTGATGCCCTAGGCTGAGAGAGAAGCTACTCAAGATTCTCACTTAACACAGGACCTCAGGGTCTTACACACTGATGGCGCGTCCAACGCATGCGGGTCCGAACTGGGACTTGTGCTTCAAGTCCCTACCGGCGAAGTCGTTCGCCAATCTATAAGGTGCATGTATATGACTAAAACGAGACCGAGTATGACGTCGTGATTGCATAACTAAGACCAACACTCAAATATGGGGCGAGACGTAGAAAGCTACAATGTGATTCTCACCACATCGTGAACCAAGTTACCGGGAATTTCAATATCAAAGAACAAAGGTTGCAGAGATACCGAACCGAGATATACAAAATGCTAACCAAATTTGACGAAGCACTACCAAATTCCACTAACTCAGAACGTCAAGGCGGACGGTCTCACCAAATTAGCTGCCGTAACAAAAACCATAACTCCTAGAGATAGGAGCGTGGTGCATCTCCTCAGCTCGGCTCTAGACCACATCAAGGTAATATATGTAATCCTAACCTGGGACTAGCGCAATTGTATTATAAACTATTTGCAGGATGTTACCCTCCCAAATGACAAAAAGCAAGCCAGGAAGCTGAGAATGCAAGCAGCTAGGTACAACCTCTTTTACCACGACTTGCATAAGAGAACGCCGACATCTAAGTCATTAAGTCATTAGCATCTAACAACCAGTCTAGAAATAGAGTCTACTACAGTCTGTTCCAAATGCCTGTACAAGAGAGAAAGGATAATAAGAAAGGAGAAACAAGGACTACGGACATCGACAGCTACCTCGTAAGTCTCCAATAATCAGCTCACGCACGAACTCAGCGATCGTTGAAACCGTACACACCTGGATCTGCACATGAAGTGTAAGGTGTAGCTCAAGTAACAGAATTAAATAAGAAGCTGAGAAGCAGTGACGAGCTATGAAAAAAATACATTTCATTTCTGGAGTTTTCAGCAAAAAAATGAACATGCTTTCAAATTCGGCAGTCTAAGTCAAATCAGTTCAAGCTCAAGTAAAAAAGATATGAACCTTCCAGAAATTTCACCACAACAACAGATAACAACTAAGTGCAATAATAAATAAAAGAAAGTACAACCTATCAAGGCAGTAGTCACTCAACTCATCTCAACAACTCATACTCTCGACTCTTAGCCCTCAATACACACTCTCAATAGGTACCTACGCTCATTGGGGTGTACAGACTCTGGAGGGGCTCCTTCAGCCCAAGCGCTATATTCTTGCGACGTGAAGACCGATCTAATTGTGTTGCGGCGTGCAACCCGACCCAATATATATAGCTCGAAGGCTTGTTTCGGCGTGCAACCCGATCCATATACCTCACATAGCTCACAGATCGGCACTTAGGCCCTATCTCAATCATTAATTTCTCAAGCCTCTCGGCTCACGGAATATCGTAATAATCAGCCCAAACAAGGAATACAACAAGTATGAGCAGGAAATGAGAGGGAACAGAGATATAACACACAAGTAAGATTGAGACTAAGTACAAGACATCAATTAGCAGTCAATTCAACAAGTATACGACCACTGCGGGTCCCAACAGTGATATCATATGGCCTAAGCATGGTTTCTAACTTGAAAGGCAGTCAATTGCTAAAAAATAAAGAAAACCAGGTAATAACAATGGGCTATTCAACTGTACAGTCTCACGGGACGGACCAAGTCTCAATCTCTCACGGTGCATGCTCACACGCTCATCGCCTAGCCTGTGTGTCACCTCCAAATATCCAAACCAATTCTCGGGGTTTCATACCCTCAAAACCAGATTTAAGATTGTTACTCACCTTAACTGCGGAGAAATCCTACTCCGAAATGTCCTCGCATCTCGAATTGGCCTCCAAATGCCCCAAATCTAGCCACAAACAGTACGAGATAATCAATATATGCTAAAAGGATCAATTCCACAAGAAAGCTTCAAAAATATAGCCTAAAATCCGAAATCGGCTCAACTGGGCCCCCCGGCCCCACATCTCGAAACCCGACGAAAGTCATAATAACCGAAAGCCCATTCACCCACGAGTCTATCCGTACCAAATTTACTCCAATACGATAACAAAATCCCATTCAAAACCCCGAAAATCTAACTCAAGAACACTTTATCTTCTTCCCAAAATTTTCACCCCAAATCACAAATTAGATGATAAAATTGAGTAACCAAATCCAAGTGAGAGCCACTTACCCCAATCAACTCCACGAAAATCCCTTCAAGAATCGCCCAAATCCGTGGTCTCTAGCTGAAAATATGAAAAATGGGCTCAAATCCTCGATTTTGAAATTAATATTGTCTGCCCAGATTTCCTTCATCGCGGTCGCGAAGCACAAAAATTGGCTGCCCCTCGACTTACCTTACGTGAACGAGGAGATCTCCACGCGATCGCATACCACAACTTCCTCTAACCTACGCGGTCGCGTCTCACCTCACCCGATCACGAAGCACAAACACGTGACATGTAGTAGCCTCTTCACCTCTTCGCGAACACGAAACTCAACTTGCGTCTGCGATAGCCAAACACACCAGCCTTCGCAATCGCGGGCCCCTACTAGTGATCGAATAGAATAATTTCCCAGCTTCCCTCAATAGACCTACGCGATTGCAGTCCCACTCATGAGATCGCGTATAAGGAAACCAGAAGAAATGTAGCAGCATGCATCAGCTATCACTCAAAGGCCAAAAATTCTCTATTAACCACCCGAAATCATCGCGAGGCCCTCGGGACCTCAACCAAACATACCGACGAGTCCTATAACCCGATACAACTTAGTTGAACCTTCGAATCACTCAAAACAACATTAAAACATCAAATTACACCCCGTTTCAAGCCTAAAGAACTTCTAAACTTCTGAATTCCACAAACGACACCTAAACATACCAAACCAAGTCTGATTGACCTCAAATTTTACACACAGCTCAAAAATGACACCACGAACCTACTCCAACTTCCGGAAATTGAATTTGACCTCGATATAAAAAATTACACTAGTGGCCAAAATTGCCAAAATTCAAACTTTTGCCAATTTAAAGCCTATTTCTGATACGGACATCCAAATCACATTTCGGACGCGCTCCTACGTCCAAACGCACCTGATGGAGCTAATGGAACCATCAAAATTCAAATCCGGGGACGTTTACATACAAATCGACATTCGGTCGACTTTTCCAACTTAATTCAATTAAGAGACTAAGTGTCTTAATTCCCTCTGAAGCCACCCCGGACCCGAAACAACCAACCTGGTAAGACATAATACAGTTGTAAAGCACCAAAAAAGCACAAATGGGGGAAACGGGGTTATAACTCTCGAAATGACCGGCCAGGTCGTTACATCTTCCCCCTCTTAAACAAATATTCGTCTTCCAACGGGTCTAGAAACATACCTGGAGCCTCGAATATGTATGGATATCTACTCTGCATCTCCCGCTCGGTCTCTCAAGTGGCGTTCTCCACAGGTTGACCTATCCACTACACTTCACTGAAGCTATATCCTTTGACCTCAACTTCTGAATTTGCCGCTCCAAAATGGCCACTGGCTCCACATCATAAGTCATATCATCATCCAACTGAACTGTGCTGAAATCCAAAACATGGGAAGGATCGCCAATTTACTTTTAAAGCATAGTAAAATGAAATACTGGATGCACACTCGACAAACTAGGTGGCAAGGAAAGCTTGTAAGCCACATCCCCGATCCTCTGAAGTACCTCAAAAGGCCCAATGAACTGAGGGCTCAACTTGACCCTCTTCCCAAACCTCATAACACCCTCAATAGGTGATACCTACAGCAAAACCTTCTCCCCGACCATGAAAGACACATCACAGGCCTTCCTATCAGCATAGCTCTTTTGCCTAGACTGCGCCGTGCGAAGCCGCTCCTGAATTAATTTCACCTTGTCTAATGCATCCTGGACCAAGTATGTACCCAAGAGCCTAGTCTCACCTGGTTCAAACCATCCCACCGGAGATCTACACCGCCTCCCATATAAAGCCTCGTATGGAGCAATCTGAATGCTCGACTGATAACTGGTGTTATATGCAAATTCCGCGAATGAAAGAAACTGGTCCCATGAACCCGCAAAATCAACGACGCAAGCGCGTAACATGTCCTACAATATCTGGATAGTGCACTCGGACTGTCCGTCCGTCTGAGGGTGAAAGGCTGTGCTCAACTGAACTTGAGTACCGACTCCCGCTGCACGGCCCTTCAAAACAATGATGTAAACTGTGTGCCTCTATCTGAAATGATGGAAACTGGGACACCATGAAGGCAAACAATCTCTCGGATGTAATTCTTAGCCAACCGCTCTGAAGAATAAGTAGTGCCAACAAGAATGAAGTGCGCGGACTTGGTCAGCTGATCCAATATCACCCAAATAGCATCAAACTTCCTCGAAGTCTGTCGGAGCCCAACTACAAAATCCATGGTGATCCGCTCCAGTTCCACTCTGGGATCTCTAACCTCTAAAGCAAGCCACCCGGTCTTTGATGCTCATACTTAACCTGCTGACAGTTGAAACACCAAGCCACAAACCCAACTATATCCTTCTTCATCATCCTCCACCAATAGAGTTGCCTCAAATCCTGGTACATCTTCGCGGCACCCGGATGGATGGAATATCGCGAGTTGTGATCCTCCTTAAGAATCAACTCCAATAGCCCATCTACACTTGGAACACATATCCGGCACTGCATCCTTAACACCCCGTCATCACCAATAGTCACATCTCTAGCATCATTTCGTGGAACCCTGTCTTGGAGGACGAGTAGATGGGGTTAATCATACTGACGCTACCTGATACGATCATAAAGAAAAGACCTAGAGACCTCACAAGCCAATACCTGACTCGGCTCTGAAATATCCAATCTGACAAGCTGGCTAGCTAAGGCCTGAACATCCAATACCAAGGGTCTCTCTGCTGCTGG
Source organism: Nicotiana undulata (assembly GCA_005239495.1). Classification (NCBI taxonomy): domain Eukaryota; kingdom Viridiplantae; phylum Streptophyta; class Magnoliopsida; order Solanales; family Solanaceae; genus Nicotiana; species Nicotiana undulata. Next base: position 11,005 of record ML244951.1, read on the forward strand.
AAGATATGCTAAACTCCCGAAACACTCCGCCCGGAGACTTAAGGCATCGGCAACCACATTGGCCTTCCTGGGATGGTACAAAAAATTGATATCATAGTCCTTAAGAAGCTCACACCACCTCTACTAAAGCAAGTCAATATACTTCTACTTGAATAGATGCTGCAAACTCCAGTGATCAGTGTAGATCTGACAATGAACCTTGTACAAATAGTGCCTCCAAATCTTCAAGGCGTGAATAATAGATGCTAACTCAAGATCATGGACATGATAGTTCTTCTCATGGGTCTTCAACTGGCACGAAGCATAAGCAATCACTCTACCCTCCTGCATCAGAACACATCCAATACATATCTGCGAGGCATCACAATACACTGGGTAAGAACCAGAAGCTGATGGTAGAATTAGAACTGGAGTCGTGGTCAAAGCAGTCTTGAGCTTCTGAAAGCTCTACTCGCACTCATCCCACCACCTGAATGGAGCACCCTTTTGGGTCAACTTGGTCAAGGGCGATGCAACAGATGAGAAACCCTCCACAAAACAACAGTAATAGCACACCAAACCAAAAAAGCTCCTAATCTACGTGGCCGAGGATGGTCTAGGCCAACTCTACACCGCCCTCTATCTTCTTCGGATCCACCTGAATACCCTCACAGGACACCACGTACCACAAGAACGCCACCAAATCGAGCCAAAACTCACACTTAGAGAACTTTGCATAAAGCTTCTCCTCGTATGCTAGGCATGCTCCTCCTGGCTACGAGATTACACCAGGATGTCATCAATGAATACAATAACGAACGAGTCCAAATAAGGTTGAAACACATTGTTCATCAAATGCATGAATGTTGTTGGGGCATTAGTCAGCCCAAAAGACATCACAAGGAACTCATAATGGCCATATCGGGTCTTGAAAGATGTCTTAAGAATATGTGAATCCGATCTTAAGATGGTGATACCCTGACCTCAAATCAATCTTGGAGAACACCATCGCTCCCTGAAGCTGGTCAAATAGATCATCGATACATGGAAAATGATACTTGTTCTTGGCCGTGACCTTGTTCAACTGCCTGTAATCAATTCACATCCTTATAGAACCATCCTCCTTCTTTACAAATAGAACTGATGCACCCCAAGGTGACAAACTATGCCGAATAAACCCCTTATCAAGGAATTTATGAAGTTGTTCCTTCAACTCCTTCGGTGCCATACGATACGGTGGAATAGAAATGGGCTGAGTGCCCGACAACAAATCAATATCGAAGTCAATATCCCTATCAGGCAGCATGCTTGGCAGATCTGCAGGAAACACATCTGAAAAATCACGCACCACAGGAACATAATCAATAGCAGGGGACTCTGTACTAACAACCCTCACGAATGCCAAATAGGATAGACAACCCTTCTCAACCATCCGCTGAGCCTTCAAGTATGAAATCACTCTACTGGGAACATAGTCTATAGAACCACTCCATTCAACCCTCGGCAACCCTGGCATCGCCAACGTCACGGTCTTAGCGTGACAATCTAGAACATCATGGCATGAAGACAACTAATCCATACCCAATATCACATCAAAATCCACCATACTGAGCAGCAAAAGATCTACTCTGGTCTCCAGACTCCCAATAGTGACCACACATGACAGATACACGCGGTCCACAATAATAGTGTCACCCACAGAAGTAGATACATGAACAAATAAAACTAAAGACTCACGAGGCATATCTAGAAAATGAGTGAAATATGAATAAGTGGAACCAGGGTCAAATAATACAGAGGCATCTCTGTTGCAAACTGATACAATAACTGTAATCACAGCATCTGAAGCAATGGAATCTGGTCTGGCAGGGAGGGCATATAAACGGGCCTGGCCACCTATTTATCTGCCTCCCCCTCTCGAGCGTCCCCTAGCTGATTGAGCTCCAGCCCTAGCTGGCTGGGCGAGTGGTGGAGGAACTGGTGCTGATGACATAGACTTGCTCATGTTCGGAGCGGGACCTCCCACTATACGGGGACATTCTCTCCTCTTGACCAAACTCCCTACAATCATAGAAACTCCCCTGTGCTGGTGATGGGGACTGAAGGGAGCCTGAGCACCGTGATAACTGGCAGAAGGACCAAGCATAGACAAACCTTAACCCGATAGAGCATGGGACGAACTCTGTGCTAGAAGGTCACCGAGAGATTAATGGCCTTGCTGATAACTGTGAGAACCACAGCTAGATGAGGCACCACCGTGAACTTGACAAGCCGTCTGAGCATGTCTGAAAGGACGACCTCTACCGTGCTGGAACTGAACCCCAGAAGGAGCACCGCTAAATCCTTCCTGCCCACGAGGCCTCTTGGCTTCCCTATCAACCCTCGACAACCTCATCAATAGTAGCACCAGACACTCTCTCTCTCTGGTCATAAGTAGTCGCAACTGATAATGAGGCCATCTATAAACCTCCTGATCCTCTCCCTATCTGTGGGAACCAACCAGATAGCATGACGGGCCAACTACTAGAATCACATCTCATACTGCGTCACAAACATATCACCCTACGAAGCTGCTCAAACTGTCTGCGCAGCTCCTCTCTACAGGACTGAGGTACAAATTTCTCTAGAAAGATAACGGAGAACTGTTGCCAGGTAAGGGGCGTTGTGCCGACCGGCCTACACTGCTCGTAAGCTTTCCACGAACTTAATGCAATACTAGAGAACTAAAAGGTAGTGAACAAGACCCCACTGGTCTCCAGAATACCTGTTGTACGGAGTATCCTCTAACACCTCTCCAAGAAGCCATGTTCATCCTCTCCCTATGCACCACTAAAAGATGGAGGTTGGAGTCTCCCAAACCTCTCCAATCTACGTTTCTCATCCTCATGCATAACATGAACCACATAGTTTGAGCAGTTGTAATGGGCTAGGCTGGTGGTTCCCTCGTGTCTGGATTCCTTGTACTACCTGCTCAGATGTGCGGGTGATGGGAGTTTGAGTGCCTCCCCCGGCCTGAGAAGTGGCTACGGTCGTCGAAACAGAGACCGCCTGAGCAAGACCGGTGCACACGGTCAGAATTTGAGCTAACGACTCCTGAAGGACATGAATCACAATGGGCACAGGTGGTGCCTGAGCTGGTCCCGTTGGTGCATCCACAACTCGGATCTGGTCCTGAATTAGGGCAATGGTGGAGGTATTGCCTTGTACGGGCTGCACCTCTGCCCCTACCGCGACCTCTACCGCGACCTCGGCCTCTACCGCGACCTCGGCCTCTCGCGACCCTGGTTGGTGGTACTGGTGGTTGTCCATCCGGCCCAGTAGTACGAGTCCTCACCATCTGTGAGAGAATGAAACAACAGAAGTTAAGTTAGCAGAATCAACAGATTCACACGCCAATAATTCAAGAATGCAGAGTTTTCCTAAGGGTTATGCAGCCTCTCGAAGATAAGTACAGACGTTTCCGTACCGATCTACAAGACTCTACTAAACCTGCTCATGACTCGTGAGACCTATGTAACGTAGGATCTGATACCAATTCCTCACGACCCAAATACCTAACCTATCATGATGGCGCCTATCGTGGAACTAAGCAAGCCGACATTCTCAATATGCTTTCAATATATAACATAAATGAGCTAAAACAATTAAATTAACCGGAGGTTTACATAACTACGGGGTTAAACCAAAAACACAAGTAGGGGATAATAGCCCGACATCAGGGTGTCACTAAGTCAGGAGCATCTAACAACCAGTCTAGAAACAAAGTCTACTACAGTCTGTGCCAAATGCTAGTACAAGAGAGAAAAGATAATATGAAAGCAGAAACAAGGACTACGGACGTTGGCAGCTACCTCGTAAGTCTCCAATAATCAGCTCACGCACGAACTCAGTGACCACCGAAACCGTACACACCTGGATCTGCACATAAAGTGTAGGGTGTATCATGAGTACAACCAACTCAGCAAGTAACAAAATTAAATAAGGAGCTGAGAAGCAGTGACGAGCTATGGAAAAAATACAGTTCATTTCAGAAGTTTTCAATAAACAGTGAACATGCTTTCAAATCTGGAAGTCTAAGTCAAATTAGTTCGAGCTCAAGTAAAACATATATGAATCTTCTAGAAATTTCACAACAAAAACTAATAACAACTAAATACAACAATAAATAAAATCAAGTACACCCTCTCAAGGCAGCAGTCACTCAACTCATCTCAACATCTCAACATCTCACACTCTCGCTCTCAGCCCTCAATACACACTCTCAATAGGTACATGTGCTCACTAGGGGTGTACAGACTCCGGAGGGGCTCCTTCTGCCCAAGCGCTATATTGTTGCGGCATGCAGCCCGATCCAATAGTGTTGTGTAGTGAAATATATATATATGTATATATATGTATATATATGTATATATATACATATATATATGTATATTTATATATATATATATATATATATATAGCACGAAGGTTTTTTGCGGTGTGCAACCCAATCCATATACATAAATATAGCCATAAGGCTTGTTGCGGCATGTCACCCGATACATATACCTCACATAGCTCACAACTTGTCACTCAGGCCCTATTTCAGTCACTAACCTCTCCAACCTCTCAGGCTCACAGAATATCATAATAATCAGCCCAAACAAAGAATACCGCAAGTATCAACAAGAAATGAGAGGGAATGGAGATATAACACACAAGTAAGATAATGACTGAGTACAAGACATCAATTAGCAGTCAATTCAACAAGTATACGACTGTTGCAGGTCTCAACAGTGATATCATATGGACTAAGCATGGTTTCTAACTTGAAAGGCAGTCAATTGCTCAAAAATAAGGAAAAACAGGTAATAACAATGGGCTGTCCAACTTTACAATCTCACGGGACGAACCAAATCTAAATCTCTCACGGTGCACGCTCACACGCTCATCACATAGCATGTGCGTCACCTCCAAATATCCACATCATACCAATTCTCAGGGTTTCATACCCTCAAAACCTGATTTAAGACTGTTACTTACCTCAACTGCACAGAAATACTACTCTGAAATGCCCTTGCCTCTCGAATCGGCCTCCAAATGCCCCGAATCTAGCCACAAATAGTGCGAGATAATAAATATAGGATAGAAGGATCAATCCCACGAGAAACCTACTAAAATATAGCCCAAAATCCAAAATCGGCTCAACCCGACCCCCCGGGGCCCACGTCTCGAAACCCAACAAAAGTCACAAAAATTGAAAGCCCATTCACTCACAAGTCTATCTATACCAAATTTACTCCAATCCGATAAGTAAATCCCATTCAAAACCCCAAAAATCTAACTCAAGAACACTTTATTTTCTTCCCCAAATTTTCACCCCAAATAACAAATTAGATGATAAAATTAAAGTTATAATCATGGGATTTAACTAATACCAAGTGAGAACCACTTACCCCAATCAACTCCACGAATATCCCTTCACGAATCGCCCAAATATGTGGTCTCTAGCTCAAAATATGAAAAATGGGCTCAAACCCTCGATTTTGAAATTAATATTGTCTGCTCAGAGATCCTTCATCGCGATCGCGGAAGTCACCTCGCGATCGCGAAGCACTAAAATAGGCTGCCCCTCGACTTACCTTACGCGAAGACCTCCACACAATCGCATACCAGAGCTTCCTCCAACCTACGCGGTCGCGTCTTACCTCACGCGATCACGAAGCATAAACGTGTAACATACAATAGCCTCTTCACCTATTCGCGAACGCAGACCTCAACTCGCATCGGCGATAGCCAAACTCACCAGCCTTCGCAATTGCGGGCCCCTACAGATGATCGCATAGAACAATTTCCTAGCTACCCTCAATAGACCAACGCGATCGCGGTCCCACTCATGCGATCGCATATAAGGAAACTAGAAGAAATGCCGCAGCAGGCATCAACTATCACTCAAAGGCCAAAATGCTCTGTTAACCACCCGAAATCACCCTGAGTCCCTCGGGAACTCAACCAAACATACCAATAATTCCTATAACCTGACGGACGTGAAATTTAACGAAGCGGCGGATGTGAAATTTAACGAGGCGACGGACGTGAAATTTCGAGTAGGAGTATGTGAAAACAAACATATTTTCATTGCCCAACTCCTCAAAAATATCCAAGTCGAACAATTAAGGGAATATATATATTGAGACTAGACTAGAATGCCAACCATCACTCAAAATTTGTAATTTTCTCCAAAAACATGCCTTAGGGAGAAATGATGTAATTGATGCGATCAAAGACGAAGCCCGTCCGACCAAACTCTCGAACCACCTCTATTTGAGCTTCGGCAAGGATCCATTCCTTGTACTGCACTCGAGAAACTTAGAGGAATGAGAAGTAGAGGTTCGTTCGAGCAGTCTGAAATTCTCGTCCTCAACAACAGATATTTGTTCTAATAGCTCGGAATTCTCTTTTCTCCAATTCGCCTATCCTCTCCTCGAGCCTGGCCTCCAAAGCTTCAGTTGTCGAGTGGACATTGTCCCGGTCCGTGTGGAGGAAACTGTTCTCCAACTCTAAAAGAGCAGCCCTTCTTCGAGTGTCCATTCGGGAGGACTCTGCCTCCTCCAGCAGCTGCTTCTTGTCAGCGACCTCTCCCCTGAGTGCGTCCATTTTGAATTGACACCCATCCAACTTATTTTTTAGTTTATCAAGCTGGCTCTAAAGGTCGAATCATTGGGACTTTACACCCTTGCTCAGCTCGAACTCCTCCTCCCTTCTCCCCAGTACCCCCTCGGAGAGTTGAGCCATTCTACAAACACAAGAAACTCTTTGTCTTTCTTTCTAAGCTCCTCCCTTAACGCAAGCGCATCGCCGCCCCTCGGCCTCCCTATACTTCTTTTTCTTTTTCTCTCTCTGCACGGTCTTGAGCTCTGATATAACGGTCTTGAGCTCTGATATAACGGTCTGAAAACACAAGCAAAGAAAATAAGTAAAAGAAAGGCTTAACAGCAAAACAAAACAAAGAAGAGAGAGTGAGAAAGGAAGTGATTTACTATGAGAGCGAGATCGGCGATGCTCTTGGACAAGGTGTTGTCGTTTAGCACCCCTAGAGTCTTATGCTCGACGTCAGAGCAGATGGAACCAAAGGCACGAATCACATCCTCAGTATCCTTGAGAATATCATGATTCACTAGAATCATGATAGTCCTAGATCCCCCTTCTACCCTAACTTTGACACAAGTAGCCTCACTATCAGTCATCTCGTGATCTTCAGGGTCAAGGTCAGAGTCAGACTCATCACTGACGAGTTCAGCTTGCCCATAGTCTTTCTCAACGGGAATCTTGTTTTTTCCCCTATCAGTAGGAGAATCCTCCTGAGCCGGTTCAGAAGATGAGGCCTCCCCACACCCAGGATACGCAGAACCTTCCCCAGACGCTTCCACTGTGGCCTCCTCCTCTTCAGGTCGCGAAGGTGCGGCAGCACCAATCTCTTCTAACCTAGGCACCTCAGAGGTTGTCCCAGTGCCTTCCTCGATAAATATTGTTGCATTTTCTCGCATAAAAATCTCATCCTCCAATAAGTCGACTACTATGGGCACACATGCTACCGCATTTAAGGCCTTCCTCTTATAGGTCCTCAGGTCTACGCCATTGATCCATATCCAATTTGTTCTCAATAGTGAGTGGAAACGGTCATTGGAAGAATAGTACCCAATAAGAGTCGGGGTCAATTTTCATAGGGAGTTATAAGGGGTGTTAGGAGTATACACTTGAAGAAAGCGAATGCATTAGCTAAATTTGCACCACAAAAAGTTTTGATTTCTACTTCTACTATTACTCTAACAATTGTAAGCTAAGGAAAAGAAACTAGAAGTGAATGATTGTTTTTGGTATTTTCTTAAATAGTGCCTAGGGATGTGACCATGAACTAGGTGTTCTCCTAATGGGTTAAGTATGTTAATACTTGTTTTGTTGATTGGGGTATATTATAGCTCTCAACTCTACATTACCCACTCAATACCTCTCGGTCAAAGAGTGATCTTTCCCAATTTGGATTTCTCAAGTCCAAATGGCTATCAGATAAAATAGTTGATATGAGCTCAAGTCAGTTTATTACTATCTCTAGTCTGAACCCTTTAATCAGACTAATCAAACTCTCAATTATCCCAGTTCCTTGTAAGCCAAGTTATCCTAGACTAGGTCCTCTCTCTCAAGTAGAGACTAAGCTAGAAAGGCATGAATCAATATTTTCAATCATTAAATTCTAAAGTTGAAGCATGAACTTAGCTAAATAATCAACACTCAATCATAAACAAGCATTAAATTAAGTACCTAGAAGGTTTACATACTAGGGTTGGGTCACAACCGTAGTAAAAATCTAGCAACTCATAGTGGGAATTGAAGAAAATAAAGTATAAAAGCTAATTAAACCCATCAAAGATTAAATTGATGAATATAATATTTAAATACTAAAATAATCAGAAACTTCCTAAAATGGAAAAATGTTACGGCTATAGCAGCTCAGACTTCGAAACTTTACCTAAAATGTGAAACTCGTCTATTTATAGAGAACCAAAATTCGCTGACAAAAATGTCCCTCGGGAGGTTCTACTGCTGCACAATTCCATGTGCGGTCCGCATATTTCTTCAGATAACACGAGCTGGGAATCTGCAGCCGCATATTTTTGGATTGCGGTCCGCATTTCAGCAAGCCGTCGGGACTTGGTATTTTTCACTCTCTGAACTTGGAGTCATTTGTTAGTGAAAACTTTGTTCTGCGGCCACACAATTCATGTGCGGTCCGCACATTGGCCAAAGTTCTGCTGGGTGATTTTACCTGGTTTACGACTACAGATGGAATGCTTCGCCATTTATTGCCTTGTGATTCAAAACACTCCTTTTGAGTTGGATTTCATCATGGGAGATCAAACATCCGACATTCTTGCAATTTGCATATTTTCAATAGTTTTGGGAACATAATTCAATACTATCGGACTAAAATAAAAGCAAAAAAAGTGCTAATAAGTAGTGAAAATCCTCATTTATCAGTCATGTGGGGAAATCTCTTCGTCCTCAACATGGGACAGATACAAGGAAGGGACGAGCGCGACACTCGAGATGGAGGTGGGGGTAGAGGAAGCATCAACCCTTCATCTCCTAAAGGAAGGCCTTGGAGCCATGTTCCTCTTGTAAAACCTCCCTAATAGAACCTAGAAGAATGCAAAAAGAAGGAGATGAGCACTATAAAATGGACAAATAAAACACACACTATCTAAAGGACGACATTACCTTTCTGAGGGAGAGCCGTATTGAACTTCCGCCAGAAGCCCAACCAATCTTAATTCCCTGCAGTGTAGGGAAGGACCTGCCTAACCCATTCAGCATAGTGTATTACCAACTGAAGAGGCCGAGCAGTAGATGCAAAATAAGAAGAATTAACTCGCGAGCTTGATCATGACACGACGATATGAAAGGGTAAAGGTGAGCACGAATACTTACGAATATGGTTCCAAACTTCAAGAAACTATGTCAAATTGGCCACGGTGGACTCGGTCTTGACAAAAAGAAGTCCAGCCAAAATTATCGACTACATTTGTCATCCACCCTGACAACTATGGACTTGCTTCCATGTTGCGAAAGGTTCAACATCGTGCCCTGGTAGAAGCTAGGCATAAACAGGTGCACTAGGTGTCATACGGTGACCTCGACGCCAACCAGCTCGGCAAATTTCGACAACATCTTGATCACCATATAGGCTAAGGGAGTGAGCTGAGCGGGAAAAACCCGATTGAAGCGGCAAAATTATTCCACCAAAGGGGGGAGAAGGAACGAATAACCAACAGTGAAAAGATAAGCGAATAGAGCAAAGTACCTAGGATGGTGAGTATACATTTCATCATCATTGGCGAGTATAATCTCCTCTTGATTAGGGAGGCCATACTTGGCCTTGAACTCCGCCAAGCGCGTAGCCGTCAAAGAAGACCAAAAAACTCAACCACCTTCTCCGGCGTCCGGCGAAAATCCGGTTTTGCATTGGGATTTCAAGGAATAATCTCTTCCACTGAAGGAAGAACCTCCGCTTCAGCGACGGAGATGGCGTCCCCATCAAGATTAGAGGCATGACCAGCTAGTGGAACGGTTTAAATCTCCTCATTGGCATTAGAAAGTAAATTTGACATGATTGTAAAGTTGAAGAATATCAGAGAGAGAGTTAAGAAAATGGGAAGAAATATTAGAAGATGATGAGCTAGAGAAGAAAACTCAAAAGAAAGCAAAGGCAAGTCTGGAAGCAGCAATGACGGTAAAACATAAAAAATGGTGACCATTCTCCTTTTATATAAGAGGAACCTCGAAATTGAAGTGACACATCATAATGGAAGCCAAAATCGAAATGGCGGAACTAATCCAATGGTCGCGCATGACCTGACGCGACGTGTTAGGAACATGCGTTATCATGACAAATGACGTCATGACGTCACACCCCATCCACGTCACTTTCTCTCTCCAGAGGTCACCAAGGAAGATTAAGATTTGAAATATGTGACTCTCAAACATCTACATCATTTTCCTCTTACGATGACCATGGCTATTATTATCCACTTATCAAGTCCTCCCACGAGGACGACCTCGACAAGCGGAAGGACTAACTGTAAGGGCGAAAAATTTCATACTATGTATTTGACTCGGTCAACAGAGATAAAAGCCTTTGGAGGCTGTGACATGTCGACTTGACTCCAAAAGTTCGAGTTCATGCAAAAGAAAGCAAATCGTCGTTGAGGATGAGGTGACTTGTCAGAAGACGAGGACAAGGATGAGTACTCGTCCTCGGAATGCAATAACGACTAGTTTAAGGATTTAGATTTCCTAAGAAAATATTTAAGTGAATATTCCCCTATGTTGTACTATCTAGGGTCTTGTGGCCCATGTATCAGTATAAATAGGAAGAGGTGTAGTTCTAGAAAGAGGATCAAATATTTTTATGAAGAATAACATTGACATTCTCTGTGAAAATTCCCTCTTTATTGAATACATACAAAGTTTACCTTTATACCTCTTTTCCCATATCTTTCCCTCTCGATCCAAGAAGAATCGGAAATTTAATTGCTTATCATCATTCATCATTGTCAGAAAGCTCAGTGAAAAATCTCACAGTGAACCTTGTCCTATTTATTACTTAAATGCCACTTATTGTCATTTATTGCTATCTTTCACATTATTAAGCCATTATTTCTCCATTATTGCGTTAAGGCATTTTTATCTAACAACACACGTTTGACATTCTTCATGAAAAAGAAATATGATATTTGGATATTAATATTGACTAAGATTAACTCCTTTTTTTTTTATAAATCTATTGTATAAAAATATAGATCTAAATCTTGGTTCATACAGTGAAGCCAGAGGCATTATGACTTGTCAGGATTCTATAGCTAGGAACTTCAACTACCAAACAATAAACGCGACACAACCATTTTGCATTCTTAATTTCTATTTTATAGGTCATCAAATAAAAATTTCTCATAAATTCTCATTTACCTAGGATATGAGATTGTACTAACTTGTCTTATGTTTTAAGTTCTATCTTGTAATTAATCATGCACGTAAGAAGTAAACTTTATTTTTTATGAACTGCCCAAATTTGAAAATCAAAATAGTTATTACAAAGTCTTTGTAAAAATACAATACAGAGTGTATTGGTAAGAAGAGTCTTACACGTAAGCAAGTCCTTGACAACTCAGCCAGCTACGTGAACCAAGGAAAATGCCACAGATGGATATGATTTTACAAGAAATTATTAAATAAAGAGGCACGATCAATAAACCCACGAGTGCATCAGTTGCGGGAAGCCTAATGAAGAAGAAGAGATGTGGTCATAGTGAACCCAGACGAAGCTACGGATAGATTCGAGAATCAACAGTTAATGACTTATACGTTACGTAACTCCTATACAACAGTTACGTCTATCCTTTGATGATCCTTTGTAACGCCTCATTAATGTAATAATTAGTCATTAATGAGAAATCATTACAGGAACCAAAACGTTATACTAGGAAATCCCTATATAAAAGGGAAGAAGTGTAACTCATAGGGGCATGTGAATTCTCGAATACAAACTGCTTTACTTTCTGCATTCTATACTGCTTATTATTCCTTTATTCATTATATTATTCACTCGATTATCAATAACCCGCGTTTATCCTAAAATAGCTTTGGTCAAGGAATCTTATTCTTTGGTTAAACAAATTGGTTCCGTTATCGGGAAACTGATAATCATAGTGCGTTTACCAACTGATATCCTTTAAATCATGTCGAATTCCAACAACAACGACAACAACAACGTCAACAACAACGACAACAACAATGTCAACAACAATGACGACAACAACCAACAAGGAAATGGAACCCCAGTTCCATCTATTCGAGGAACACCACGTGCTTCGAGGGAATCATCCCTTGAAAGATCTGATAACCATCGTAACAATAATGAGCAGCCAATAGAGCATGATCAAATAAGGCAAATGATTGTTGAATACGTGGGGCAGACTTTGCTTGAATTTGCGAGAGGATTACCACAGGCACCTCCAGTACCACTAACGCCGCCTTCAAATAATACAATCGTAGTAGAAAATCCGCAGTCTGGATTAATATACTCAACCAGAGGTGAAACCCCCAATGCATCTCTTGAAACGAGACCATGTACGACTAATAACTCTGAGTTACAAATTTATTACTAACCATGCAGAAACAGATGAAGGAACAGAACGATCGCATCGAGCAAATCCCTGGAGTGCCGCCTATCATCAAGGGCATTGATGTTGATAGATATTCTCAACAACCTTGGAAGCCAAGTGCGGCTCCATTGCCTATACCCAAGAAATTTAGAATGCCCGACGTTCCTAGATATGATTGAACAACTGACCCACGCGATCAAGTGATTGCCTTCACTACTGGAGTAAAAGGCAATGACTTAACAAAAGAGGAGATCGAATCGGTCCTTGTCAAAAAATTTGGGGAAACGCTCACAAAAGGAGCTTTAACCTGGTATTCTCTTCTCCCTGAAAATTCTATAGATTCCTTTGCTGAACTTGCAGATTCATTTATAAAAGCACACTCTGGTGCACAAAAAGTTGAAAGACGAACGGAAGATATATTCAAGATAAATCAAGGAGACATGGAATTGCTTCGCGAATTTGTAGATAGGTTTCAACGAGAAAGAATGCAATTACCAAGGGTGCCTGACAGTTGGGCAGCTATGGCATTTGCAAGCAACTTAAACGATAAAAGCTTAGAAGCCACGAGACGACTTAAAGAAAGTCTGAGAGAATTCCCAGCTACAACATGGAATGATGTGTATAACAGGTACAATACCAAACTCAGAATCGAAGAAGATATCATTGCTCGATCAAAAGATGAAGAATATCCCAGAACCAGACGTCCAGAACCAGAAAAAAGGTCAGGTAAAAATAGGTACGATCCTTACTTAGGACCTTCAAGACGTGAAACACGTCCTAGGTTCAAAAATACAAGACCATCGGGAAGAGATATAGGCTCATCCTCATCTAGATCCAGGAGAGATCGAGATGAACGGTCCAGAGGTAATACCCGAATTGGAGACCATAACTTCAATGTGAGCAGTACTGAACTTGTCTCAATATTGAGAAATATGGGAGACAAGGTTAAATGGCCCAAAGAAATGTGATCTAATCCTAACAGGAGAAACCTTGATCAGTGGTGTGAATTCCAAAATGATCATGGCCATAGAACTGCAGATTGCAGATTTTTGCAAGGTGAAATAGAAAATCTATTAAAACAGGGCTACTCAACATAATTGTTAAGTGATAAAGGTAAACAGGCATATATGAGGAACAGGCAGGACCCCCCAAAACCCCTTTCCCCAAAATGAACTGTCAACGTCATACATGGAGGGGAAGAAGTGAATGGCATGGTCTACCAGTTAGCATCAAAAGTCACAAGTACCGACGAGAAACGAGTTCGAGAAGAGACGAAGGAAGATCAAATAACTTTTGATGATTCAAATTTTGGCGGATTAATGCTTCCTCATAACGAAGCACTGGTAATATCTTTAATTATTCATGACACTGACGTTAAAAGAGTGTTGATTGATCCAGGCAGTTCAGTCAACATTATTTTGATAAAAGTCGTGGAGGAAATGCTGGTAGAAAAGGAAATGATCCCAAAGGCACGAGCCATATTTGGGTTCGATAATTCAACAGTGATAACTAAAGGAGAAATCGAACTTACCACTTACGCCGAAGGAGTCGTCAAAAATGCGAAATTCCAAGTTATTGATACAGAGATGGCTTATAACGTTATTTTGGGAAGACTGTGGATCCATGATATGAAAGCGGTCCCATCCACATTACATCAGGTAATTAAATTCCCTTCAAAGTGGGGAGTAAGACAAATTAGAGGTGACCAGCAAACTCTGAGAAATATCAATTCGATAGCTCTTCACAACGAAAAAGATACGGGAGAGACAGCAAATTATCGAACAGAAGTTCCTCAACAAACAGGTATGGAAAAAACCTCTGATGAACTATGTACAAAAGAAATGTATATTCAAATAGGTACGGAAGGATATAACGATGAAACAAATCATGTTACCATCAAGGGTGAGCTAGAACATGCAGACGTAGATTCCAGACCGGATTTCATTCGTGAACCAGAAGAAGACGAGCATATTAAAACAACTGTTGAAGAACTTGAGGTTGTTCCGCTTTCTGAACAAAAGCCCGAGAGAAAGTTGTATATTGGCACAAAATTACTGGAAAGACTAACTCTTGAGCAAAAAGGTATGTTAGTCAATTATTTAAAAGCTAATGAGGACTGTTTTGCATGGTCCCACTCAGATATGACAGGTATCCCACCAGAAGTGATGACTCATAAACTAAATGAAGATCCATCCTTCGCACCTGTTAAACAAAAGAAAAGAAAGCAAGGACCTTTCAAAAATCAAGTGATTGACGAGGAAGTTCAAAAACTACTGAACATAGGCTCGATACGAGAGGTAAAGTATCCTGACTGGCTGGCTAACACAGTAGTGGTGCCTAAAAAGAACGGCAAATGGAGGGTATGTGTAGATTATACTGATTTAAATAAAGCATGTCCTAAAGATTCATTTCCTTTGCCACATATAGATCAAATGATCGGTGCTACCGCAGGTCATGAATTGTTAAGTTTTTTGGATGCATATTCTGGTTATAACCAGATTAAAATGGATTCCCTAGATGAAGAAAAAACTTCATTCATCACTAACAGGGGGACTTATTGTTATAAGGTCATGCCTTTTGGCTTGAAAAATGCAGGGGCCACTTACCAAAGGTTAGTAACAAAAATNACCAGATTAAAATGGATTCCCTAGATGAAGAAAAAACTTCATTCATCACTAACAGGGGGACTTATTGTTATAAGGTCATGCCTTTTGGCTTGAAAATTGTAGGGGCCACTTACCAAAGGTTAGTAGCAAAAATGTTCCAAGAACACTTAGGAAAAATGATGGAAGTCGATATCGATGATATGCTTGTAAAATCAACACAAGCGGAAAATCATCTACAGCATCTCTCTACTACTTTTGACATCTTGCGCAGGTATAATATGAAGCTCAATCCGGAAAAATGTACCTTCGGAGTACAATCTGGTAAGTTTCTGGGATTCCTTATATCTAATAGAGGAATAGAAGTAAATCCGGCTCAAATAAAAGCTATAGAAGAAATACCTGAAATTCTGAAGAATAAAAAAGAAGTTCAAAGATTAACAGGAAGAATANNTCATCTACCTAGTTGTTTCAGAAATTGCCATAAGTGCAGTGCTGGTAAGGGAAGAAAAGGGTAAGCAATCCCCTATTTATTATGAAAGCAAGGCTCTGTTAGATGCCGAAACTAGATATCCACATCTAGAAAATTTAGCTTTAGCTTTAATAATGGCATCAAGAAAATTACGTCCTTATTTTCATGTCATCCAATCACTGTCGTGACTTCATATCCTTTAAGAAATATTCTGCACAAACAAGAACTGTCAGGAAGATTAGCCAAATGGGCAATAGAGTTAAGTGAGCATGATATAACATATCAACCTAGAATGGCAATTAAATCGAAAATATTAGCAGACTTTGTAGCTGACTTTAGAAACAATATTACCCCTGAAGTGGAAAAAGAGTTACAACTCTTCAATGGTGTAAACCCAGGTCAATGGACCCTATTTACAGATGGCTCTTCTAATGTAAAAGGAGCTGGATTAGGCATTGTACTGACATCACCCACGGGTGAAAAGATACGACAAGCTATTAAGTGTTATCCAATCACTAACAATGAAGCAGAGTACGAGGTTGTTATTGCAGGTTTAGAATTGGCACGGGAGCTGTCAATTCAACAAATCGAGATCAACAGCGATTCTCAAATTGTGGTAAACCAAATGCAAGGGACTTACATCGCTCGAGAAA
Organism: Nicotiana undulata; assembly: GCA_005239495.1. Lineage (NCBI taxonomy): Eukaryota > Viridiplantae > Streptophyta > Magnoliopsida > Solanales > Solanaceae > Nicotiana > Nicotiana undulata. The sequence goes on from ML244951.1 coordinate 27,410, forward strand.
CTCGAATGCAACAATATTTAGAAAAGGCACGAGAACTTGTAAGACAGTTCAAAGCGTGGAAAATAATACAAATACCCAGGGAGGAAAAATGCTGAAGCATATGCGTTAGAAAACCTTGCGGCAGTCACAGAAGTGACCAATAAAGACAACACCATTGTCGTCCACCTCTTTCATTCAGCGATTGACCAAGACAGAAATGAGGTATCTTTCAATAATTTAACTTGGGATTGCAGAAACAAAATTCTCATTTTTTGCAAAGTGGTACCGTGCCTGAAGACAAGAAAGCAGCTCAAGTGCTTCGCCGCAAAGCAGCAAGATATTGTCTTGTACATAACACGTTGTATTGTAAAATGTTCGGGGGACCCCTAGCTAAATTCCTCGGACCTAATCAGACGGAGTTCTTGATAAAAGAAGTCCACGAAGGACATTGTGGAAATCACGCAGGAGCAAGGTCTTTAGTAAAAACCCTAATCAGAGCAGGGTAGTATTAGCCTAAGATGGAAGAAGACGCGAAGAATTTCATCTCAAAATGCGATAGGTGTCAACGGTTTGCCAATAATATGCACAGACCAGCGAAGCTATTACATTCTATCATATCACCATGGCCCTTTATGAAATGGGGAATAGATATAGTGGGACCACTTCCCCTAGCTAAAAGACAGGTACGATTCCTTCTGGTGCTTACTGATTATTTCACAAAATGGGTCGAAGCGGAAGCATTCAAACAAGTGCGGGAAAAGGAGGTCAAAAGTTTCTTATGGCGAAACATAATATGCCGATTTGGAATTCCAAAGGAGATCGTGTGTGATAATGGTCCACAGTTTATAGGCTCTCAAATCACGGAGTTCTTAGAAAGCTGGAAAATTAAACGGATTGCTTCAACACCATATCATCCCGTAGCTAACGGACAAGCTGAGTCTACGAACAAAATCATTATCAACAATATAAAGAAGCGCTTAGATAAAGACAAAGGCAGTTGGCCCGACGAATTACCAGCGGTATTATGAGCATACAGAACTACGTCAAAAACAGCTACGGGAGAAACCCCTTTCGCACTTGTTTATGGTTCAGAAGCATTAATACCCGTGGAAATCGGCGAACCAAGTTTGAGGGTGACAACAGCTACGGAACAAACAAATGACGCCGAACTCCAAACCAAATTGGACTTGCTCGAGTCACGAAGAGAAGAAGCTCTAATACGGATGGCAGCTCAAAAGCAAATCATAGAGCGATATTACAATCGTAAAGCTCATCTCAGATATTTTAAGATTGGGGACTTCGTACTTAAAAAGGTTTTCCAATCAACAAAAGAAGCAGGAGCTGGCAAATTGAATCCAAATTGGGAAGGACCCTATAAGGTCCGGGGCATAGCTGGGAAAGGTGCGTACGAGTTGGAAGCCATGGACGGCAGGATTCTACCAACGAGCTGGAACGCCATCCACCTGAAGAAATACTACTTCTAAGGAAAAGAAGTACCCCCGGTCAGGTATCGCATGTTCGATTTTATCTTTGAATATTTAAATTTTACTAACTTTTTTAGATGATAGGCAAAAAGCTAACCCATCACCAGATGATGACATTAGACCTGCAAAGACGCGAGGAAATAACACAATTCCTGGTCTAGGGTTACACTTTCTGATGGATATTTTAAAGGGTTAAGCAGTCATCATCTAAAAAAGTATATACCTTCGAGTCTGGAATATTTTCCTTTTTCAGGAAAAGGACCACAAAGAAGGAACAATTAAGTGCTTGAGATCTCATTCTTCAAAGCTCAAACACTTGGGGGACTATACAATATGGAAGGCCAAGATGAAGCAAAAAACTGCCAGAAGTCAAAAGCTCGAGCCTAAAAGAACCATTTACCCAACAAGAAAAGTGATACGAGCAAAACTAAAAGAACTGAAGACTCCAGCACAAGAATTACAAAGCCTACTCTAAAAAACCTTCGAACCATGTTCAGGTTAAAAGGCAAAGTATCAGCTACGACGAAGAAATGTACATCTTACACTTATACAAAAACTGTTGCGACAAAAAACAGTTAGGGATAGAAGATCATCATCATTGTACTTAGTCAAAAAACTGTTATAATCAAAAAACAGTTACGAAATCTTTGTACTCAAGTAGAAAACTGTTATTCAAATAAAACAGTTACGGATGAAAGATCATAACCCTTGTATTTATTCTCAAAACTGTTATCAAATAAAATAATTACGAATCACGATACATTTCTCTTGTACTTGTTATAAAACTATTGCAAATAAAAACAGTTATGGGTAAAAACCCAACATTTACAAAAACTGTTACTAATGAAAAACAGTTATCTTCTTGTATTAACTCGAAAAAACAGTTGCCTATGAAAAACAGTTGCGAAATACAAGTGATTATCAAATCTGTTAAAATAAAACAGTTGCAACATGAGTTTTAGATGATAATCATAACACCTGTAAAATGTTGTGAAAGTTCAAACAAAAACTTCTCACAAAAACATTCTTAAACATGTGAGAAATTCCTATCACTCTATTGCATTTCAATGAAGTTGAGACGTCTTCTTCATTAAGTATCAATCAAAAGGGGTCCTAACTCATAAACAAAGCCTATCATAAACAAAGGCTAAAATCTTATACGAACACTACACCTACTATGAAAAGGTTCAAAGTGAAGTATGCATTTTCATGCAAAACAAAAAAAAAGCTAAGAGGTGCAAACAAAAACCTCAGAAAAGCAAAACATGCAATAGACTTAAAAGAGTAAAATTCAAACCCGAAACAAAAAGTCTGTAGATTGCATTAATATTAGAAAGAGCGGCTAAGTTAAAACTAAGTACAAACTAGTACTTAGGCGCATAATATTTACATTTTTTGGTGCCCCTAAGTTGTCAGTTGGGGACTTAAAAGTTTAAAACTTACCCCCGATGGAGCTGGGGGTAACCACACCAATCCAAGGGGAAAAAAAGAGGGGGTAACCAGATCTTCATTCTTTAGGAGGAGGAGAGTTGACTTCTTCAGGAGGAACGGCAGCAACTTGAGGAGAAGAGCCATGAGCATCATGGGCTTCATCAGTTGGAGAAAGTTCAAGACCCAGCTGGGTCTTCTCCATGGCTTCTTTGGATTTAGCAATTTCGGCATCGAGGTCGAAGCCCTCTTGGCTCATATCCATTAATGCATCATGGAGAGCACTCATGTACACCCAGCTCACATCAACGGCGGCCGCCTTTTCAAGGTCATTATAATCTTTTGACCACGCCTGGATATCAAGCTTCAATCCATTTTTCTCGGCTTCGGCGGTTTCAAGGGAAACCCTCAAGGGTACAACTGACTCCTCCAAAACACGGACTTTATCTAAAGCTTCACAAATTTCTTCTTGAGTCCGGGAGAGAGTCCGTACAAGCTCACCAAAGTATTCCTCCTTCTGCCCCAGCATGTGCTTCAAATTACTGATCTCCTCCGAGGCTTGGGACAATTGCTCAGCAAATGAGGATTCATGAATACTTTTGTCCTTATCAGCCTGGCTGTAAGAAGCCTTCTCTACTGCCAACTCCTTCACCGTAATCCTCAACTACTTCCTCAAGGTATTCCTTTCTTCTTCTAGAGCATCCATATCCACCCTTAAGCCATCATATTGTGACTTCATATTGTCAAGATCAACCTGAAGCTCTCGCAGCTCTTTCAACTCGTTCTTTGAATTTGAAACTCTTTTCATATGCTCTAAGCCAATCAGATGCATCTACAAAAACGTTAAACAGTTAAATATGGTAAATCTGTGTAAGCATAGAAAAGCATATAGATGTAAGAATAAGCTACGTCATACCTTCAAAGAAGTATGCACCCTTCATTGGCCCACGTGAGAGTTGAATGGCTGGCAAGTTTAGCTTTCTCTTCAGAGCCAATCAGAGGTTTGAGCCACTCTTCAGGCTTGCCTGTCTTTTTAAAGAGACTCCCTCCGGCTGGAACCTCAATCACAACCCTACGCATCTCCCTGTTGGAAGACCCTGCTTCTATAAGAGAAGGCATGGAAGCAGGAACGGAGGGAGCAGCAATGGAAATAGACGAATCAGGAGCTGAGGGAACCACAGGCACAGCAACAGGCACAGATAAATGAGGAATTGAGGAAACAGAAGTCAAGGGTGGAAGAGCGGCATATACATGAGGAGCCGAAGGAACTTCCACTCTTGAAGAGTCGGGAAAAATAGCTGTTAGGGGAACATCGTTAGAAGCAAGGTCAAAACCTTCATGAAATAGGTATTCAACAGAATCTCGAACTGGGGACTGAGAATCATCTCTAGAAGAAGAGGGTCTAATTGCCAACACGGAAGGAAGGGACCTGGGGGTAGATTCATCATCTGAAACCACCCGCCTCCTTCTCGACCGATGCACCAAAGCACCCTCTCTTTCTTCTTCTTCTTCTCCAGAATGGGTATCATTAACTTTCCTCTTTGAGGAAGAGGAACTGGCAAGGACATCCTGAGCATGAGACAAAGACATCTTCGGGAGTGATGAACCAGACACCCCACGGGAAGAAAACCCTATCAAAAACGGGAAAAATTAGACGAGAATAAAAAAAAGCTCGGGTAAGGCAAGAAGCAAGAAAAACTCTGCTTACCATGGGTCTTCACAAGCCAACCCTACTTCGCAGAAAAGTATTTCCAAGACCTTTCTTCAATAGGAGCGGTAGACAATATCGGAGACATTCTCGACGGTATTTATGATTGCTGAAAAGGAAAAGAAAAATAGATGCGGTGTTAGAAACACAATCCAAATCTAATGAAGAAATAAATACGAACCAAAAAGTACTCACGTGCACGGTTCCACTTCTCAGGGAAGGGAAGATTTCTTTCACCCACTAAAATAGCAGTGGGGACAGCAGCGTACCGAAGGTACCAACCTCTATCTTTATCGTCACCAGGGGTTACTAAAACTCTTTTACTCCGAGTAGCCAGAGTAAAAACCCCTTGACGAAATAAGACAAGAGAGTATAGATGAATAAGATTATGAAAGGTAAAGGGAATTAAAGCTAAGGAAGCTAAAACTCTCAAACACGCAACTACTCGCCATACCAACGGACCAACTTGTCCTAGACCGATATTGAAAAAATGACAGAACTCTATGATGACAGGATCAATGGGAGGCCTAAATCCCAATGTGAAAGGGTGGATGTAAACAAAGGAATAACCAGTCTTGTAAGATGTGATCCTTTGGTTGCTATTCGGTACGAGAACAGGGACATCAGACCCCCAGGAACACTCCCTACGAACAAGAGGAACGTGACCCTCAGTGATGATCGTCGCATACTTCTCTGCAATTTCTAAAGAACTAGATTGTTCTGCAATAACTGGGTTTTCTCTGGTAAAAACGAACTCAACAAGAATAATCTCGTCAACCTTGGGTTCACGAAGATCATCTTTACCTTTGGAAGCTGAATGAGAAGACCTGGCCCTAGGGGAAAGCAGAGATCTAGCAGAAGGAGGAGAAACTATGGGGGAAGAAGAACCTCTAGTAGAACCAGATCCTAGGCTTCTCAACCTACCTCCCCTCCGGCTCGTAGACGGAACAGAAGAAGATGCTAAAGTCTCTACATCTATAACCGTTTTTGGCTAGTTTGACGAAGACATACTTATAAAAGCAAAGGAAAGTTCTTTACGAAGGAAGAGTCGAGCTATGAAAAAGTTTCGTGAAAGTAAATAAAGGAAGAAGGGTATTTATACATAAAGACAACCGTCAAAACATGGAAAAACAATGATGGAAAGTCATAATTAAAGGTGTCACTTCGGGACTGACGCAGCTGCAAAAAACCCTAAAAGACGCTGAGTCATTGCAGAACCAATCAGAAGAAAACACGTGGAAGGAGCATTAAATGGAAGTGACAGACGACGCTTAAATTCATAAAAGGATACAATGTTTCGGAGCAAAGCAGCGGCAAAATATTCCCACCATAAATGCGTATCCACTTACCATATATTTGTCGATTAATATTTGGTAAGTGGGGGGACTATCTGTATTGGTAAAAAAGAGTCTTACACGTAAGCAAGTCCTTGACAACTCAGCCAGCTACGTGGACCAAGGAAAACGCCACAGATGGATATGATTTTACAAGAAATTATGAAATAAAGAGGCATGATCAATAAACCAACGAGTGCATCAACCGCGGGAAGCCTAATGAAGAAGAAGAGATGCGGTCATAGTGAACCCAGACGAAGCTACGGATAGATTCGAGAATCAACAGTTAATGACTTATACGTTACGTAACTCCTATACAACAGTTGCGTCTATCCTTTGATGATCCTTTGTAGCGCCTCATTAATGTAATAATTAGCCATTAATGAGAAATCATTACAAGAACCAAAACGTTATACTAGGAAATCCCTATATAAAAGGGAAGAAGTGTAACTCATAGGGGCATGTGAATTCTCGAATACAAACTGCTTTACTTTTCTGCATTCTATACTGCTTATTATTCCTTTATTCATTATATTATTCACTCGATTATCAGTAACCTGCGTTTACCCTAAAATAGCTTTGGTCAAGGAATCTTATTCTTTGGTTAAACACAGAGTACCTGAAAATAGGGCGGATGGACGTCAGGAGATGAATTTGATGCCCTCGATGTGGTTTTCTTCTTTGAGAGTCATGGCTTTTGTTAAGTATTTTTTTTTCAGCGTGGTCCTTTTTTTGGGATGAGGAAAGTGATTTGTCGCATATACTTACTCTTAAAAATATAAGGTTCAAATTCTTTTCTTTTCTTTTTGGCGAAGTGGACAGAGAGCGAATGGGAGGAAAATTCGGAGGCCTATTAACTTGAAGTATAATATATGCCTAATTTATATATTATATGCGTATACTTATGTATAATTAATATATAATTTATGTATATGGTTAAAATAGTAAACAATGAATATAGTCGACTATTTGTATAAACATCCCAATTTTAAAGTACTTACATTCTGTTTTGAAAAATTTTGGGACGAATGAGATGTCTCTACCTTTAGTCCTAAATTTTAGGTTTCAAACCATGTGAATATATAGAAATTTTTTAGAGGTAATATTTCTCCTTAAATGTGTCTTATATGGCGTGAATCTAAAATAATTGGACCATTCGGTTATTGTATACGGCTAAAATCGACCACGCCCGATTTTATGAGCTCGAAGGTCAGCCTCGAGATTAAGTCCAGATCGAAGCAAGCTCGAGCTCAAAGAACACGAAGACTGAAGGATCGAGATCGGGTAAGATCGACCTCTAGTAACGGAATAACGAGATATCCGTAATCGACCACAAATCTCGGCTAGAATCTCGAGATTGATAGAACCCTTAACGGTTATGAGTATCAATCGTGTATTTTGTTTCCGTAATTAGAGTTATACCTTATTTAGTATTACTATACTATATAAAGAGGAACCATGTTCATTTGTAACCATCGTATGACTCACATACGCAATTGCTGAGAAATAATAAACACTCTGCTCTTTTACTTACTTACAACCTCCCACTGTTCGTACTATTCTTGTTGTTCTTATTGTTCTTGACACTTGATCTCGAGCCTATCCCAAACCGAGGTCGATAACTTGCAAACGGCACTGGTTTGATTCATTTTAATCGTGTTATTCATTTATTTATTTAGTTATTTATCGATTGGCATTGAATCAGATCACGTATCCTTATAACCATATTACAAGTTTAATTATTACTCGTATTTCAAGGTAAACAGTTTGGCGCCCACCGTAGGGCTAAGGATAATAGTGATTGCTCAGTGCTAATTCTGGTATAACACACTATTTTACACTTGTTTCTTGTCAAGAATTTTGTTTTGAGGTTAAATCATGTCAAACTCACAAAACACATCTACACATGTCGATAACGGTCTCGGACTCTATGGAGAAAACGAGAATGTTATTGTCCCAGGAATCGAGGTGCCACAGGCTGACCTCGGAGGAGCACCACCCGTAAACCCAGTTGATGTCAGTTCTCATGTTGCTTTGAATGCGGATTTAGGCGCAGACCCTGAGGGAAGCGTACACAGAGAGGGTCGAACTGACGGTCGAGGTACACATGGCAGAGGAGACGAAGGAGTCTCCAAGTAATATTTGAAATGTTGCAGGCCCAACAAAATGTCATTGCTCAGTTGCAAAACCAGCACAGGCACCAAATAGGGTCGAACAAGAGGTTACTCGCCGTACCGAGCCAGTGCCTGAAAGGTCGGGTGATAATACTTCAATAACCGACCCTGCTATAATGATGATGCTCGAGGAGCTTACTAAGAGGATAGAATCAGGGATAAAAAATAAAATTGAGGACAACGACAAGAAAGTGGAAACTTATAACTCTCGAGTTGACTAGATACCGGGGGCACCCCCGATCTTAAAGGGAAAGGACTCCAAGAAGTTTGTGTAAAAACCATTCCCTCCGAGTGCGGCTCCGAAGCCCATCTCAAAGAAGTTCCGTATGCCCGATATACCTAAATACAACGGGACCTCTAGCCCAAATGAGCACGTTACTTCCTACACGTGCGCCATAAAAGGAAATGATTTGGAAGATGACGAAATCGAGTCAGTGTTGATGAAGAAGTTCGGAGAAACCCTGTCTCAGGGAGCTATGATTTGGTATCACAATTTGCCACCAAATTCTATCGATTTGTTCGCCATGTTAGCGGATTCATTCGTAAAAGCATACGCTGGGGCCATAAAGGTCGCAACAAGAAAATCAGACCTCTTAAAAGCGAAGCAGAGGGATAAAGAGATTCTAAGAAAGTTTGTATCTCGATTCCAAATGGAACGTATCGAGTACCCAGTTGTGACTTGGGCAGATGTTCACAACCGATATCAGTCGAAGATTAGGGTCAAGGATGACAAATTGAGAGCCCCCCTTGGGTTCAGTACATCCAAATCGATCGACATGTAAAAGTTATAGAGATATTGATAGATAATCGAGGTAGACTAAAGATCGGTATGATGATATGTTTCAGACCGAAGGAATAATGGCCTGAGGCGCAATTCCGCCCGGAACGAATGAAGGGCGATCGAGGGCAGAACTCTCTGGGACTTATGAGTAAAACTAGTTTTGACAAATATGCGGATCCCACAAAAGCGCCTCAGCAATTTGAGTATAATTTCAGTATCGATGCATCGAGGATTGTATCGGCCATGGAACGATCAAAGGCATTAGGTGGCCCAGACCTATACAAACCGATCCTTCGTAACGAAACCCAAATCTAATGTGTAAGTATCATGGCACACATGGCCATAAGACTGAAGACTGCAGACATCTGAGGGAGGAAGTAGCTTGATTATTCAATGAAGGTCATCTTCGAGAGTTCCTCAGTGATCGACCAAAAAATAACTTCAGAGAAAGAGATGCCAACAGAAAGAACGAGGAAGAAGAACCTCAACATGTTGTTCACATGATCGTTGGTGGGGTCGACATCCCGCAAGGGTCTATATTCAAACGTAACAAGGGGTCGATCACCAGAGAAAAACGGACTTGAGACTATGTGCCCCAAGGCACCCTATCGTTCAATGACGAAGAAGCAGAAGGCATCTCTCAGCCGCACAACGACACCCTGGTAATTTCTAATTTGTTAAATAAAATTCAAGTTAAACGTGTTCTCGTGGATCCAGGTATCTTAGTGAACATAATAAAATCGAGGGTCATAGAGCAGCTCGGCTTGCTAGACCAAGTTGTACCTGCATCTCGAGTCATGAACGGCTTCAACATGGCTAGTGAAACAACGAAGGGGGAGATAGTCCTACCACTAAACGTGGTCGGGACCATCCAAGACACAAAATTTCATGTCATCGAAGGTGACATGAGATATAATGCACTGCTCGGGAGGCCCTGGATCCACAACATGAGGGCAGTATCATCGACCCTTCACCGGATGATGAAGTTCCCATAAGTGGATGGTGTGAAAATAGTTTATGGGGAAAAACATGCTACAAAAAAATGTTTGCAGTCGACGAGGTGACGCCTATATCAGCACCTTTGACTTCATAAAAATCGAGCACCAAAGATAAGCAAGCGGCCAAATAGCAATCACCATCCCCAACCTTAACCTAATCGATGAAACAGGTAATCGAAGAAGAAAAAGAGGATTTTCTCACTCCTCTAACTTTCGTAGTTCCTGAAGAATCGGATGCAACCAAGTCAACGGTCGAGGAGTTGGAATAGGTGATTCTGCTCGAGTATATACCCGAAAGAAAGGTATACCTGGGAACGGGGTTGACCCCTGAACTCAGGAAAAAGCTCATCCAATTTCTTATTGATAACATGGATTACTTTGTGTGGTCCCATTTATACATGGCAGGAATCCAACCAGATATAATAACTCATCAGTTGAGCCTGGATCCCAAGTTCAGACCGATAAAGCAAAAGAGAATGCCTCAGTCTGAGGTAAAGCATGCCTTCATAAAGGAGGAGGTAACTAAACTTCTTAAAATAGGATCCATTCGGAAGTAAAATATCCTGAATGGTTAGCTAATGTAGTTATAGTCCCAAAAAAGGAGAACAAACTTAGAATGTGTGTAGACTATAAGGACTTGAACAAAGCATGTCCGAACGACTCTTTTCCACTGCCTAACATCGATCGCATGATCGATGCCACGACCGGCCACGAGATCCTTACCTTTCTCGATGCCTATTCTGGGCATAATCAAATCCAGATGGACCCAGTAGACCAAGAAAAGACTTCTTCTATCACTAAGTTTGGAACCTATTGTTACAATGTAATGCCCTTTAGGATAAAAGATGCAGGGGCTACATACCAACGCCTAGTTAACAAAATGTACAAAGAACTGATAGGTAAATCAATGGAAGTTTACATTAACGACATATTAGTTAAGTCCATGCGCGTAGAGGACCATTTGACTCATTTGCAGGAAACATTCGAAATCTTGAGGAAGTACAACATGAAACATAACCCCGAAAAATGCACTTTCGGGGTCATCTCGGGCAAGTTCCTCGGCTTCATGGTATCAAATCGCAGGATCGAAATCAACCTCGATAATATTAAGGCCATCGAGGATATCACCGTCGTAGATAGAATGAAAGCCGTACAAAGGCTAACCGAACGGATAACTGCCTTGGGTTGATTCATTTCGAGGTCATCAGACCGAAGCCACAGGTTCATTTCTTTACTCAAAAATAAAAATGATTTTGCATGGACCCCAGAATGCAAACAAACATTGGAGGAATTGAAGGCTATACTTATCGAGCCCGCCTCTACTCAACACTCCGATGGCGGACGAGAAGTTGTACGTATACTTGGCAGTGTCCGATATGGGGGTAAGTGGTGTACTAGTTCGAGAAGAGCAAGGTATGCAGTTTCCTGTTTATTACGTAAGTCGAACCATAGGAGATGCTGAAATTAGGTATCCGCACTTAGAGAAAATGGCACTTGCATTAATAAGTGTATCCAGAAAATGAAAGCCATTTCCAGTGTCACCCTATATGTGCGATAACCACTTATCCCCTCCGAAATGTTTTGCACAAGCCCGAACTATTGGGCCGTTTGGCCAAATGGTCCATCGAACTTGGCGGGTAAAATATCGAATATCAACCTCGAATGGCCATCAAGTCTCAAATTTTGGCAAACTTTGTGGCTGACTTTATGCCAACCCTCGTACCCGAAGTGGAAAAGGAATTTCTACTAAAATCGGGTACATCATCAAGGGTATGGACCCTCCTCACGGACGGTGCCTCGAACGTGAAAGGGTCTGGACTCGGCATTGTTTTGAAACCGTCCACGGGCAATATTATTTGACAATCAATTAAAACAACCAAATTGACTAACAATGAGGCCGAGTATGAGGCTATGATTGCATGTCTCGAACTAGCTAAAATCTTGGGAGTAGAAGTCGTTGAAGCTAAATGCGACTCCCTACTGGTAGTTAACCAGGTAAACGAAACCTTCGAAGTTCGAGAGGACAGGATGCAGAGGTACTTAGACAAATTGCAGGTGAACTTGCACCACTTCAAAGAGTGGACTCTACAACATATACCTCGAGAACAAAATACTGAGGCCGATGCACGTGCCAATTTAGGGTCATCGGTCGAAGAAGATGAGATCAACTCGGGGACTGTCGTCCAACTCTCGAGGTCTCTAATCGAGGAAGGACATGCTGAAATAAATTCTACAAGCTTAACCTGGGACTGGAGAAATAAATACATCGAATACTTGAAGATCGAGAAGTTACCATCGGATCCCAAAGAATCGAGGACCTTACGGACTAAAGTCGCTCGATTCACATTAGACGAAAATGGAACATTGTACAGGAGAACGTTCGATGGTCCATTGGCGGTATGCTTGGGACCGGGAGATACTGACCATGTTCTACGAGAAATCCACGAAGACACTTGTGGGAACCATTCTGGCGCCGAGTCACTAGTTCAAAAAGTCATCAGAGCAGGATATTATTGGGATAGCATGGAAAAGCCTCTAAGGAGTTCGTTCGATGATGCGATAAATGTCAAAGGATTGCACCGATGATCCACCAGCCCGGCGAACGACTTCACTCGGTCCTATCCCCATGGCTATTCATGAAATAGGGAATGGACATCGTCGGTCCTCTGCCATCAGCCCCAGGCAAAGCTAAGTTCATATTATTCATGACTGATTATTTCTCTAAATGGGTTGAAGAACAGGCCTTCAAAAAATTTAGGTAAAAAGAAGTGATCGACTTTATATGGGATCACATCGCATGCCGATTTGGGATACCTGCCGAAATAGTATGTGATAATGGCAAACAGTTCATCGGCAACAAAGTAACAAAATTCCTCAAAGATCACAAAATAAAGAGGATACTATTGACACTGTATCACCCTAGTGGGAACGAATAGGCCGAACCAATAAACAAAACTATCATCCAAAACTTGAAGAAAAGGCTAAACGAAGCCAAAGGAAAGTGGAGAGAAAACATTGCCCGAGGTACAATGGGCTTATCGGACAACGTCGAAGTGTAGTAAAGGAGCAACTCTGTTTTCCTTAGTGTATGGCTCTGAAGCCTTGATAGTAGTCGAAGTGGGAGAACCTAGCACTAGGTTTCGATACGCAACGGAGGGGTCAAATCACGAGGCTATGAATACCAGCCTCGAGTTGTTAGATGAAAGACAAGAGGCTGCACTCGTTCGAATGGCTGCACAAAAGAAACGAATCGAGAGGTACTACAACAGAAGAACCAACCTTCGACACTTCAAAGTCGGGGACCTAGTCCTAAGAAAAGTCACCATCAACACTCGAGACCCTAATGAAGGGAAACTAGATCCTAAATGGGAAGGACCTTACCAAATCCTCGACATAGTCGGGAAAGGATATTACAAACTCGGAACAATGAATGGCGAACCAGTGTCGAATAACTAGAACATATCACTCCTTAAGCGGTACTATTGCTGAGGTATGACTTTCTCTTTTCTTTCATTTACATGAATATTCGAAACTAACTCATTGCAGGAATTAGATCAAAGAAATCAAGACCTCAAGTTTTAAAGTACGTGTTGCACTCTTTTTTCCTTAGACCGGTTTTTATCCCAAATGGGTTTTTCCGGCGAGGTTTTTAACGAGGCAACAATTATGTGCTACCTGAGGATAATTCAACAGTATCCAATGCTTCTTTGCAATCAACCTCGAATAGTGGGGGGCAGCACCCTTAGATGTTATGTGTTCGAGAAATGTACCTAGTATCAATTGGTCTCGATAGGAAAATTTTGTAATGGGCCAAACGGTCATATGAACCGTGTCCATATAGATTAGCCGAGTCCCAACAACAAAGCATGTACGCATGTATAAATTATTCAAAGAAACATTCTCTTTCTCGAACATCCCATGTTTTGAAGTAAATCTTCTACTATACGAGTCATGTAATTATGATCTATTGTGTGAAACTAACACTTGTGAAAAATGTCTCAAGAGACAAATACAAGCATACCTCAAACACTCGGGGATTGCACACACGAGCTATCTAAGTTCAAAATTATAAGACCTCAAATAGGCGTCCCTCGATATATAGGCCAAGGCTACCATACTCGGGGACTACCAATTCGAACAAGTTCGAAATGTTATTGAGAAATAAGTCCAAGAGACATACTCGAAGGCTATGGCCATATTAAAGGCTACGGCCAAAATAACATGACTCGGAGACGTCCGACTTCCTCTATAAACAAAAGGCCTTCAAATACTTTGAAAAAGCAGTTAAATAAGGTTACCCTCGGCAAAGCAAATAAAAAGGGCTTCGATAAAATCAGCCCTCGAATAATTTAAAGGCTTTGATAATATCAGCCTTCGAAAAAACCTCAAGGGGTATCAAATTATCTTAACATAAACACGTTAAGACACAAAAAGAAAATTAGGTTTTCGATTATCGGACCCTCGAAAAATCCAATGGGTGTAAAGAATATATGTTAACGCATAAGAAATTTTCACTAAGTCTTTTAGCCGAAAAGAGAAAAATAATAGCCATTTTTAGCGGCCGAATTGGCCCAACCTAAAGAGCCTAAGGGCCGATCTAAAGAGCCTAAGGGCCGATATAAGGAGCCTAAGGGCCAATATAATAAGAGTTCGAGACCTCGTTCTCACTCAATTCGAACCCAAAGGTTCAGCAGCTCAAACAAACGTTAACTACAACTCGAAGATTCACCTAAAGGGTATATAGCGGTGAGCTCGAAAAACATAACAATCGTTTGATAAAAACCTAAGTGTTTACTTTATCCTAAAACTCAAGATTTATTCGAGCTTGGTTATTAAAGATAACACATCTATCAGTTCGACCGAACCACCCCTGAGATAAGGTCTCAAATGAATTTTGAACTCGGGGACTTGTCCTTGTATAAACGAAAAGCTTAAGGGTTTATTTCGATTACGAGTTGAATTACAGTAATAAAAACTCTCGACGTTTTCAAATAAAGGCAAAAAGCATATCTGGAATTGAAAATATACGAAGGCATCAAGAAGAAATCTTCTGTTATATCAAAAACATATACAAGAAGCAAGTCAAAGTCTTACAAAAGAGAAAAGAAAAGAAGTTAGAATCTAACTACGGTAGGGGCTAGTCCCCTCGAGACCAGCTTCCTCTCGAGCAGCTTCTCCAGGAGCATTTTCTTCAGCGGCCTCATCTCCATCTTCTCCACTTCCGGACCCGCCTTGGCTGCTGATAACTAGGGATTTTACCTTATTTTACACTCTATCTTGCTTAAGTTTTGGATGCAATTGTACATAAAATAGTCCAAAAAGCTTACGTGTTGTGCTTGTTGCAGGATTTAGCCAAAAAGGATGACAAATAGTCAAAGACCTGCTCAGAAAGGAGTGAAACTTGCACAAGTACCAAGAACAACCAAAAGTCAAAGTCAAAGTGACCACCGCGGGCCGCGGGCCAATTTATGCGGTCCGCGATGGTGAGGTTCAGAGAGTTGTTTCCAAGGAAAATTCCACCGCGGTCGCGGTCCATTCTACGTGGAGCGCGATGAGGAGATTCAGAGAACCTGATTTTGAAGGCCGAAACTAATGTGGACCGCGGTCCATTTTACGCGGTTCGCGGTCAAGAAGATTCAGAGACCCAGCACTTGAAGCCTAGAAGTCTACCGCGGACCGCGGTCCTTTCTTCGTGGTACGCGATGAAGCCACCGTAGTCGCGGTCCAATTTATGCAGAACGCGGTGGCCAAGTTCAGAGACATAATTTGTGAGACCAAAAAGCCTCTCCGCGGCCGCGGTCCATTCTTCGCGGTCCGAGGTGACCCCGCAGGGGTATTTTTGTCCGGAATTTTTGGCTGAGTATAAATAGTTTCTTTTGTTATTTTTTTAGGTTAAGCTTTGTATCGGATATTGTTGGGAGCTCGTGGGCATTTTTCTACAGCAAGTTTTTGTAATTTTAGCTAGATTTCAACATTGAATCCTTCAGTTTTATTTTATAATTCAATTACATGGGTTTTGCTTCATCTATTTCTTTGATTTATTTATTGATTATGAGTAGCTAAACCCATTAGCTAGGGTTGTGGCTCAACTCTAGTGTGAGTAATTAATGGGTTCTCTAAATTAGGGCTTAGATGTTTATGGGTGATGAATATTTGGGTTGATTTGTGGTTTTATTGTTAAGATTAGTGGTTGCAAACACTAATTGGTGTTGAATTGACTTGGGTCCTTCTTGATAAAGAGGACTTGAGTCTAGAAAATCAACCCAACAAGGAATTGGGATGAAATCATGAGAATTGATAGTCCCAATTAACGGGTTAAACCTCGCGAGAGTAAAACCCTACTTGAGCATAAATTGCTTGTGCAAATTTAATACCCAATTGACCTTGAGAAAGGCAATTTGGGCAATACCACTCAAACTACCGAGAGGTATAGAGTGGATAACGTTGGGCATTGGTTATATCATAATTCCCCGAATACCATCTTTGCTTTAGAAATTAGAACCCGCTGATTACCCGCCTAGGTAAAAGTCATAACCCTAGTGCCTTTATCTAATTAGAAAACAACCAAAAAGACAGTAGTCAACTTAATTGCAATTATAGTAGCCTAAATCATAGTTATAATATAAAACCCAAAAATTATGAGAAGTGTAATCAAGAACACGAAACACTATTAGATTACGTAGAAACTTGACTCCAAATCATAACTCTCTGAGGAATCGATCCTGGCCTTTCGGGTAAAAGCTGCATCGACCCTCATCTTCCTACTTTAATAGTAGTGTGGGTGAGAGCAGATCACTTTTTGGTGTCGGTTCCGGGGAGTTAGACGGTGTTGATTATCTACGTGAATAGTAGTGTTAAGTGTTTTTTCTTTCCTTCTATTTTTAACGTTTTTGTTGAATCTATTCAGGTGCAAATGGCGGATTCCTTAGGAAACGTTATTGCGGGGGAGGAGGTATTTGATAACCAAGATGATGAAATCAACCAAGTACCACCTCAAAGAAGGAGCCGACAGGCCAATATTCAAGAGGACATTACAGACCCCCCCTGCCTCCAGCTGCTAGAGCTGCCCCTCGGGTCCTTCCAAACAAGGGGTATGCTAGTGCCATTGTCCCGCCGAGGATTCGGGCGGGAAATTTTCAAATTACCAATATGATGCTGACACTCTTAGAGCAGCGGGGTTATTTCACCGGAGCCGCACACCAGAATGCTTATAAGCATCTAAAGGGCTTCGTGGATACCTGCTGGGGAAGTAAACAAACGAATGTCTCGGGGGGTTCATTGAGACTTCGGTTATTCCCCTTATCTCTTCGAGGGAAGGCTCTTGATTGGATAGAGCCACTTCCCAACCATTCAATATCTATTAGGGATGAGCTCGCGGACAAATTCATTGCTAAATTCTTCTCCCTAAGTCATATGGAGGCGCTCAGAGATGAAATCTTGGCCTTTAAGTAAGAACCCAACGAGCCTTTGCATGAGATATGGGAGAGATACCGGACCATGGTTAAGGAATGTCCGAACAATGACATGACTGAAGCCATGATCCAGTAGACTTTTTACCGAGGGATAAGCACTGTCAATCAATGTGTGGTCAATCAGTTGGCCGGTGGAAACTTCATGAAATTGACTTACCCCGAGGCATGTAAGGTAGTAGATGAGATGGATGACACATCGTCAGCTTGGAAAAGTAGAGCAAACGTACCTCAGGGTGAGATCGGTGTCAATAGTCTTCACAAAGAACTTCAAGAACAGGGGCAATCAATTGCCGAGCTCACGACCACTATGAACCAACTTGCAAAGGCCCAGCTTCAACAATTACAAAGGTCAAAGCAAGTAAATGCCATGGAGGGAGTGAACCAAAGAAGACCTCGGGGAAATCCTAAGCAAAGCAACAATGATCAAAGTGACCAAGGACCAAGTGGGTATAGTGAAGAAGAACCATATGATGATCAAGAAGAGGATGTGATGTATGCTAATAATTACCAAGGTCAAGGAAACAGTCAAAGCAACAATCAAAACTGGAGAAACCAAGTCAACAATCAAAGTTGGGGAAATCAAAGACAAAGAAATTGGAACAATAACAACAATGCAGGTAATTGGGGGAACAACAATGATAACAATTGGAGTGGAGGCAACAGTAACAACTACAACTGGGGTGGCAATGGTAACCGGGGGTCGGGCTTTCAAAGGCCCCCGATGTACCAAAAACCAAGCAATCCACCCATGTACCAATCTCAAGGACAAAGCTCATCAAACAATGATATGGGGAGAATTGAACACATGTTCAAGCAGATGATGGAGCGAAATGCGGACTCCGATGCTCCCTTGGCCTCTCACAACACCTCCATTAGGAACCTTGAAGTAAAAATTGGCCAAATTTCTCATGCCTTAAACACACGCCCAAAGGGTGCACTACCGAGTGATACGGTGGTGAACCCCAAAGGTGGGAACAATAATAATACCGGTCACGCCATGGCGGTGACCACGAGAAGTGGAAAAGGTGGTGAAGCAAGTACTTCTAGGCAAAAGCAAATTATTGTCGATGATGATGCATTGCCCCAAGATGAGTTACCAATTGAAGTTGAGAAAGTGGTGGAAGAGCCAACTATTAGTGAGGTGAGAATTGATATCCATGATAATGGGGAGGATTTGCAAAGGGACGTGAACCCGTCTAGGGAACACGTGATTGATATGCCGGAGCCGGTGGTCCCACAAGCCAAGGCACCATTGACTAGGCCCCCTCCTCCATACCCTCAATGGTTGGCGAAACAAAAGCAAGAGACTCAATTCAAGAAGTTTACTGATATGATGAAAAATCTTTCCATCAATGTCCCGTTGGTTGAAGACTTGGAACAAATTCCCGGGTATGCTAAGTTCATGAAAGACTTAATCACTAAAAATCATTCTATGGAGTGTGAAACCATCAAGATGACTCACCAAGTGAGTGCCATAGTACATTCAATGGCACCCAAGCTTGAAGACCCGGGAGCTTTTACCATTCTTTGCACAATCGGGAGTGCGGATTTGCTAAAGCCTTGTGTGACCTTGGAGCAAGTATAAACTTGATGCCATACTCGGTATTTAAAACATTGGGGATTGGGCAACATAGGGAGACCTCCATTCATTTTCAAATGGCGGATAGGTGATGAAGATTCCCTTAGGGATAATTGATGATGTGTTGGTGCGGGTGGACAAATTTATTTTTGCCGCGGACTTTGTCATATTGGATTGCGAAGTGGATTTTGAGGTCCCCATCATTTTGGGAAGGAACTTCCTTGCAACGGGGAAGGCCTTCGTTGATGTGGAAGCTGGGGAGCTCACTTTCCGAGTGGGCAATGAGAAGGTGGTATTCCATGTGTGTAAGTCAATGAATCAGGCAAACAGTACAGAAGTATGCTCCTTTATGGACCTCGTCACTAAGGTGATTATTAATGATGCAAGCTCTATGATTCATGTTGATGATCCAGTGGAGGATGCCTTATTGGACCACGAGGACACTGTGGTAGATGGTTTTCTTGAAAGTACCAATTCCCTTCAAGGCATGGGTTCTTACTCCTATGGTCCCAGGAAGTTATCATTGGACTTGGAAAACCGGAAGACTCCACCAACAAAGCCTTCAATTGAAGAGCCCCCGACTTTGGAGTTGAAGCCACTACCCTCCCACCTCAGGTATGAATATATTGGTCCCACTCGTGTTTTGCATGTCATTCTTTCCTCTTGCCTAACCCAATTACAGGTAGACTCAACTTTCAATGTGCTACAAAGGAGAAAGAAAGCAATAGGATGGACTCTTGCGGACATTCGGGGAATAAGCCCCGCTTTTTGCATGCACAAAATCATCTTGGAGTATGGAAAAAAGCCTTCCGTAGAACACCAACGGAGGCTTAACAAGGAAATGCAAGAGGTGGTGAAGAAAGAAATAATTAAATGGCTTGATGCGGGGGTTGTCTACCCAATTTCGGATAGCGCTTGGACTTCTCCGGTCCAATGTGTTCCGAAGAAGGGTGGAATGACGGTGGTCCAAAATGATAAAAATTAACTCATTCCAACGAGAACGGTCACAGGTTGGCGGGTGTGTATGGATTACCTCAAGCTCAACAAAGTGACCCGCAAGGACCATTTCCCCTTACCTTTCTTGGATCAAATGTTAGATCGGCTTGCGGGTCGGGCTTTATACTGCTTTCTGGATGGGTATTCAGGTTATAATCAGATTTTGATTGCCCCGGAGGATCAAGAGAAGACCACTTTCACATTTCCTTATGGTACCTTTGCCTTCTCCCGTATGCCTTTTGGTATTTGCAATGCACCCGCCACTTTTCAACGGTGCATGATGGCGATCTTTACAGATATGGTTGAAAACTTCCTTGAGGTGTTTATGGATGACTTCAGTGTCGTTGGGGATTCTTTTGATGAGTGTTTGAGTAATGTTGAGTAATCTTGACAAAGTCCTTGCTCGCTGTAAAGAGACCAACTTGGTGTTGAACTGGGAAAAGTGCCACTTTATGGTGGAAGAAGGAATAGTGTTGGGCCACAAGATCTTGAGGAATGGTATTGAAGTGGACAAAGCAAAAATTGAAGTTATTTCTAAGTTTCCACCACCAACTTCGGTTAGGGGAGTCCAGAGCTTCCTTAGGCACGCCGGGTTCTATCGGCGTTTCATTAAGGACTTCTCTAAAGTGGTCAATCCTTTGTGCAAATTGCTAGAGAAAGATGCCAAATTTCATTTTGATGAGAATTGCATGAGTGCCTTTGAATTGTTGAAGCACAAGCTTACCACAACTCCTATCATCACGGTGCCGGATTGGAGCTCTCCTTTTGAGCTTATATGTGACTCTAGTGATGTAGCTGTGGGGGCGGTGTTGGCCAGAGGGTGAACAAGATCTTCCACCCTATCTATTATGCTAGCAAAATAATGAACTCAGCCCAAATGAATTACACTGTCACGGAGAAGGAGCTATTGGCAATAGTCTTTGCGATGGAGAAATTTCGTCCTTATTTGATGGGTGCCAAGGTCATAGTTCACACTGACCATGCGGCACTCTGGTACCTCATGACCAAAAAGGATTCCAAAGCGAGACTCATGAGTTGGGTATTGTTGCTTCAAGAGTTTGACTTGGAGATTGTTGATAGAAAAGGAAGTTAAAACCAAGTGTCCGACCATCTTTCTCGGTTGGAGGAGCAAGGTCGACCTTGTGATGGGCTTGAAATTAATGACAGTTTCCCCGATGAGCAACTTCTTTCGGTGGCAATGCAAGAAATGCCATGGTTTGCCGACATTGCCAACTATCTTGTCACGGGTGTTGTTCCTCTTGATCTCTCTTCTAACCAAAGGAAGAAGCTTAGGAGGGATAGAATGGACTTCTATTGGGATGAACCATATTTATTCAAGATTTGCACTGATGGGGTCATCAGGCGATGTGTACCGGAAGAAGAACAAAGGTCGATTCTAGTCTTGCCACTCCTCACCGTATGGTGGCCATCATGGAGGGGCAAGGACTGCTTCAAAGGTGTTGAGGTGTGTTCTTTTGGCCTACATTGTATAAAGATGTCGGTGACTTAGTCAAGAGATGTGATGAGTGTCAGAGGGCTGGGGGATTTCAAAGAAAGATGAGATGCCTCTCAATACTATTCTCGAAGTGGATATTTTTTATGTATGGGGTATCGATTTCATGGGCCCGTTTGTTAGCTCTTGTGGGAACACATACATTCTCGTGGTGGTGGATTATGTCTCTAAATGGGTTGAAGCAGTGGCTCTACCCAACAATGAGGCCCGAAGTGTTATTGCATTTCTCAAGAAGAGCATTTTTACAAGGTTTGGCACGCCTCATGCAATCATTAGTGATGGGGGGTCGCATTTCTATAATAAAGCTTTTGACACTTTGCTTGCAAAGTATGGTGTCAATCACAAAGTGACCACTCCATATCATCCCCAGGAGAGTGGCCAAGTTGAAGTCTCAAACAGGGAAATAAAGAGTATATTGTCAAAAATGGTCAATGCAAATAGGACTGATTGGTCAACGAAGTTGGATGACGCTCTATGGGCTTATAGGACTGCCTACAAGACCCCGATCGGTATGTCTCCATACCGATTGGTGTTTGGGAAAGCTTGCCATCTACCGGTTGAGTTAGAGCACAAGTCATGTGGGCCTTGAGAAAGTTGAATCTTGAATGGGATGTTGTAGCCAATCTTCGTGTGGAGCAGCTTAATGAACTTGACGAATTCATATTCCATGCCTACTCCAGTTCGTCCTTGTACAAGGACAAAATGAATTACCTTCATGATAAGTATGCTTGTGGCAAGGAGTTCAAAGTAGGTGACTTGGTTCTCTTGTTCAACTCTCGGTTACGTCTATTTCTGGGAAAGCTTAAGTCAAAATAGAGCGGACCTTTTGAAGTTGTGTTTGTGACTCTGTTTGGTGCACTTGATCTAAAGAACAAAAGTGGAGAGATTTTCAGAGTCAATGGGCACAGGGTCAAGCACTACCTTGGAAACATTGATGACATCCATGTGTTAGCACTTCTCCATCTCAATTGAACTTGGTAACATGCGTCGTGCCGCGACTTTAAATCAAGCGCTTCTTGGGAAGCAACCCACGTGCCTTTATTTTTGTTTTTCTTTGATTTCCTTGGTAGTATAGGACTCATTTTTGCACTAACTGGTTTTGGGATGTTGTAGGATTATTTTGATACAGGGCAAAAATCTAAGTGTAGGAATTCCAGTACCGCGATCCGCGGAGCCATCTCACAAGAATATAAGTCTCTGAAGTTTGCACTGCGGCCGCGGTACCCTTTTTCGCGGACCGCGGTGAACCACTGCGTCCGCGGTGGCCATTTGTCCATTTGCCCAGAAAGTTGAATGACCGCAGACCACGGTCGCCTTTACGCGGTCCGCGGTGGGTAAGTACAGTGGGTCCCAGGCCCCCCTTCTACAAACAGAACTTCAGGGCTTCATTTTACACTTTACGCACTTTGACTCTCCACAGTGAAAATCTTACTTGTGCATCACTCTTCATACTTTCAAGTATTCATTTCAGTCATCTAATCTTCATCCCATATCTAGTAAGTGTAATTGTGATTCCATAACTTCTTAATTTGATTATTTTCTTGTTTATTTGGTAGATTTTCTTCTCTTTTTCTCCCTCTTTCTTCTTTAAGCCATTAATCATGTGTAGCGTTGTTCATAATGCTCAATTTAGACCCATTTTAGTTAAATTTCACTCATTAGTCACCTAGGGTTTCAACAACATGTGTATTTTAACTTGAATTAACCGTAAATCTTGGACCCTAGGTTTTGGCTTAGCGCGGTCCGCGGTGCTTTTTCGCGTACCGCGGTGCTTGAAATGTTAAAGTCTTCAAATGATGACCGCGGACTGCGGTCCTTTTTATGCGGTCCGCGGTGCTTGAATTCAGAGAAGGGGTATTCTGAATCCCACTTCCCCGCGGACCGCGATCGTCTTTGTGCGATCCACGGTGCCTAAGTGCGGACCGCGGTCGCTTTTACGTGGTCCGCGGTGCCCACATTCAGAGAACTGATTCTTCTAACTGATTCTTCTAACCCTTCCTCAACGCGGACCGCGGTCGTTTTTGTGTGGTCCGCGGTCCCAACATCTGCAACCCATTTCTCAGCATTTGATTCTTCTTTGTTCTCTAATCTGTGCACTGCTGAATACTAACAAGCTTTATATGAATTCACCTTGCAGATCATGGTCCAATAAAGAGGAGGTGGTCGAAAACCAAGTGGCAGGGGAGAGTCATCCCGGGGGAAAGCCAAGGGACAATCAAACTGGCCCCCAAAGTCCGGCAAGCTATGAAAGAGACAAGAAAAGAAATTCGGGCCATGGATAGAGCTGCTTCCCAATCAAGAAGTGAGTATGTACCCTTCGGAGGAGAGTCTTCAGAATCCATACCAGAACACTACCCAGACTTTTCGGAGAGGTTTAGGTTGACCAATGAGCCCTCTGACTCTCCCCCTGCCCAAGCATCAGCCCATTCTGAGTCGTCTGAAGGCTCAGCTGCAGGAAATGATCATGAAGACTCCACCTCACCCACAACTTCCCTGTCAGATGAACACTTCGGGGATGAAGAAGCAGAATATGAACCCCAAACAAGGGGTGAACCCCAAGTTGGTAAAGTTGAGAGAACAAGGAAGCCTGAAGCTTGGCAAGACAGATTCATGAGTGAGCCGGCCTTTCATAAATTCCGGGAATGGTGGCCGGAGAGGAAAGTGATACCGGAGCGCAGGTTCATCATCAAGGATCTATTGCCACTCAACCCCAATGTGAGAAGACAATTCAGGGAGAAAAAGGGCTGGGATTACTTCTCTTGCTTTTTGCCGGATGCCAATGAACACCTTGTCAAGGAGTTTTACACAAACCTGGCTTATCTGAAAAAGGACTCCAAGGCAACCAAGGTGAGAAATCTGACTGTGCCTTTTGATGGGGCTGTTTTGAACACATATCTGGAATTTGATATTGAAGATAAGACAGAGTACCTAGAGAAGTTGAATGCGGGAGATGAGGCCCGTCATTGGCTAGACCCCTGACTGGTTGCAAGTAGGGAAGGTGATTCTCCGGAGAACACTGAACTTTGAGGAAAAAGGGTGGGAAACATTTGTGTGTAGCAGGCTAGACCCCACCTTCCATGAAAACTTTATTCCTCTCCGGCGGGATGTGTTGATTGCTTCTATCATGGTTGGGTACCCGATCAATGTCGGGAATGTTATGTCAAGTGTTATTACTCGGGTAGTGAATGAAAATGATAGAGCCTACCCCTTCCCAAACTTCCTAACCATGTACTTTGAAGATCAAGGAGCAGAAAAGAGGAAGTTTGACGTGAAGGTGAATCCCAAAGCTCCATTCTCTTGGTACAGCCTTCAGAGTGATGACAACACAAAGGGCAAGAATTTCAAAGGTAAATCCATTGCTTCCACTAGCCAGCCTGAAGAGCCAATGGTTGTAGTGGAATCTTCTCATCCCGAGTCAATAATTCCAGACATTGCTCCAGGCCCCTCCACTTCAGCAGCCCCAGGCATTCCTGCATCATGGGCATATCCTCTGACTACCCACAAATTGAGCCAGTCCCTTGCCAGTATCAACAACTGGATACAGGCAGCTACTTCTAAGCTGTCTGTACTTTATTTGTCTCTAGCAGCCCAGGCTACACCCCCTCCACCACAGGTACCCCAGTCCGTTGAGGATACTCTCAAGGAACTTCTGGCCAACCAGAAGAAAATCCTTGACAACCAGAAGTTGATCCTGGAAGCTGTGGATTCTCATGGGAAAGCACTGAAAGGTCTTGAAAAGGAGACCAAGAGGCTAAAGAACCCGTGCTTCCAAGGAGTTGGTGAAGGAGCTGAGGAAGGAGGTAGATAAGCTTAAAGAGGACCACCTGCCATTAGAGTTGCTGCTTCAGGACCCTACTGCCCAGCCCGAGCCAGAGCCAGAGAGAGAGGCCAGCAAAGAAGAGGAGAGTGTTTCCACGTACAGACGGTATTGTGATAGAGTTGGCAGACCCGCCAGTGCAGGCCCAGACTACAGAGGAGATTCAGGTCCAGGTCCAGTCGGAGACACATGGTTTTGGGGACCAGTCACAGGTTCCCACACAGTCCACAGACCCCGGGACCCACACTGAGGATCCCACACAAACAGAGGGCCTATAGGGAGTTTCTCTTTACTCTCTTTCTCCTTATTTTTGTGAAGCTTATTTTGCTAGTTATCATTGAGGACAATGCTAGATTTCAGTTGGGGGAGTGGACCTATTTTGGTTTATTTGGATGACTGTATAATTCAGATACTATTTTTGCTATTATGCTCTTTTTTGACTTTGGTATGTACATAAGTTTATTATTCTAGTACTTTTCGTATTTTTCACTTTTGGTCTGTATATAACGTTACTTTCGAATGTATATATTCATCCCTCCCTTATGTATATTCGACTAAATCCCCTCTTGTACATATTCATTATACTTGACGCATTTTTACTTTCCGCATTTTTCCTTTTGTAGCTTCTTATTTTATTTCCGTAGCTTATTGTTTTGAATTTTTCGCGTGCAATAAGCCTTTGGTTTTCTTAATTCCACGGTTCTTTCTAAAGGTGGAATTTGTGTGAACCGGGTGGCTCTTCCCGAGGATGGATGGTGTGACAACCTTCTTAAGGGTTTGAGTCTGTTTTTGTTTTTTGTTGTTTGTAAATAATAGCTAGTGAATAGGGGTGCCTCAAGCAAAGCTTCACTTGGGCCTAGCACATTTGCCTTTGATCCTATGGTCAAAAACAAATCGTTGTGTTTAGGATGGTGAAAGTGGTGACCCTGAGACTCTTGTGTTGAACGATAATCATAAAATGGTTTTTCGGGACCATTGTGTTGATCAAAGCATAACTAAGGTCGTTGTGGGCCCCCGACTCTGTTTCTTTAGCAATACCATAGCATGAGTGGTGAGAGTTTGAATTGCAAGTCCAAGTCATGTGCCATTAGTCTAGAACTTGCCCTGAATGTCTGTCTAGGCGAAATCATAAGTGAAGTTTGACCTAAGAGGTGATTATAGGCTCTCCTTGATCCGAATAGTGACTTGAACATCTCCATAGCCTACCAATGACAATTTCCCTAGTCAACCATTTTGAGCCTTAGACTTTTTTCATTCAAAAACCATGATACAAGCCTTTACCAATTTTGACCCTCTCTTGGCACCCCTTCTTCCCTTATCACAAAGAAAAAACGTAAGTTTGGGTGAGAGATGAGGGATGCAAAAAAGTGAAAAAGAAGGTACAAGAAGGAAGAAAAGAAAAGGCAATGAAAAAGAAAGAAAACAAAAAATCAAAAAGCCAAAAAGAATGAACAAGTTAGAAGAAATAAAAGGGAATCAATGAAAAGAAAAGAGAATAAAGGTGTGGAATGCTAGGAAAGGAGAAAAATGATTGAAATGAACAAAAAGGAGTGACAGTGTATCTCTCTAACCCCGCAGAAAGAGCTAAATGACTCAAGAAGTCAAGAGAATGTGAAATAAATGAAGTGCTTAAGGGAAGATAGAACTCACTTTGACCTAATATTTCTTACCTTTAACCAAAAGCCTTCATCATTTACCCACAAAAGTCCTATATGATCTTGAGTTGAATGAAGCTTACAATCTTTGAGAGAGATGAGTGAACTCCCATTATCCTTTTTTCTGAGTATTACAATCTTAAAGTGAGGTTTGCCTAGGGAGAGATGAGGAGTATGAGTTTGGGTTCCACAATGACCAAAGTAATAGTAAGAGTTTCGTTGATGAGTCGAGTCAACTCTTGATGCTCTTGTGTCGCACTTAAATCCATGGTTTTAAAAGGATAAAATGTTGTTAATGATTCATTTGCATTGAGGACAATTGTTGGTCCCAATTGATGCTAGAAGAGCTTACCTTAGAACAACTGAATTTTCTTGGAATTACTCAAAAAGGGGTGGGGCTTATTTTGTTTGCTTGAGGACAAGCAAAAGCTTAAGTTTGGGGGAGTTGATAACTAGGGATTTTACCTTGTTTTACGCTCTATCTTGCTTAAATTTTGGATGCAATTGTACACAAAATAGTCCAAAAGGCTTACGTGTTGTGCTTGTTGCAGGGTTTAGCCAAAAAGAATGACAAATAGTCAAAGACCTGCTCAGAAAGGAGTGAAACTTGCACAAGTACCAAGAACAACCAAAAGTTAAAGTCAAAGTGACCACCGCAAGTCGCGGTCCAATTTATGCGGTCCGCGGTGGTGAGGTTCAGAGAGTTGTTTCCAAGGCAAATTCCACCGCGGATGCGGTCCATTCTAAGTGGACCGCGGTGAGGAGATTCAGAGAACCTGATTTTGAAGGCCAAGACCAACGCGGACCGCGGTCCATTTTACGCGGTCCGCAATCAAGAAGATTCAGAAACCCAACACTTGAAGCCTAGAAGTCTACCGCGGACCGCGGTCCTTTCTTCGCGGTCCACGATGAAGCCACCGCGGTCGCGGTCCAATTTATGTGGACTGCGGTGGCCAAGTTCAGAGACATAATTTGTGAGACCAAAAAGCCTCGTTGCGGCCGCGGTCCATTCTTCGCGGTCCGCGGTGACCCCACAGGGGCATTTTTGTCCGGAATTTTTGGCTGAGTATAAATAGCTTCTTTTGTTATTTTTTTAGGTTAAGCTTTGTATCAGATATTGTTGGGAGCTCGTGGGCGTTTTTCTACAGTAAGTTTTTGTAATTTTAGCTAGATTTCAACATTGAATCCTTCAGTTTTATTTTATAATTCAATTACATGGGTTTTGCTTCATCTATTTCTTTGATTTCTTCATTGATTATGAGTAGCTAAACCCATTAGCTAGGGTTGTGGCTCAACCCTAGTGTGGGTAATTAATGGGTTCTCTAAATTAGGGCTTAGATGTTTATGGGTGATGGATATTTGGGTTGATTTGTGGTTTTATTGTTAAGATTAGTGGTTGCAAACACTAATTGGTGTTCAATTGACTTGGGTCCTTCTTGAGAAAGAGGACTTGAGTCTAGAAAATCAACCCAACAAGGAATTGGGATGAAATCATGAGAATTGATAGTCCCAATTAACGGGTTAAACCTCGAGAGAGTAAAACCCTACTTGAGCCTAAATTGCTTGTGCAAATTTGATACCCAATTGACCTTGAGAAAGGCAATTAGGGAAATACCACTCAAACTACCAAGAGGTATCGAGTGGGTAACGTTGGGCATTGGTTATATCATAATTCCCCGAATACCATCTTTGCTTTAGAAATTAGAACCCGCTGATTACCCGCCTAGGTAAAAGTCATAACCCTAGTGCCTTTATCTAATTAGAAAATAACCAAAAAGACAATAGTCAGCTTAATTACAATTATAGTAGCCAAATCATAGTTATAATATAAAACCCAAAAATTATGAGAAGTGTAATCAAGAACACGAAGCACTATTATATTACGTAGAAACTTGACTTTAAATCATAACTCTCTGAGGAATCGATCCCGAACTTTCGGGTAAAAGCTGCACCGACCCTCATCTTCCTACTTTAATAGTAGTGTGGGTGAGAGTTGATCAGCTGCCCTCTGCGTCGTCTTCATCATCAACAAAAGAGGTGAGCTTCCTGGCTTCGTTCACCAGCTCTTTGGCCCAAGAAATTTCCTCGGAGAGGTCAAAACCTCGAGCATGAATTTCCTCGAGGGTTTCCCTCTAGGATTGGCACTTTGCCAAGTCACTATGCCACTGCTCCCGGTCGGAAGCCTCCCTTAGGTGAGTTTGGACAACTTCAGCATCGGCCCAGTACATGGCTATGGACTTATCCGCCATGACCTTGGTCTTCTCGATCTCCGCCTTGGCCTCGGCAAACCCGGCTTCGAGTTCTTCGTCCCTTTTGGCCTGAGCCGATCTTTTCTCTCTAAGGCTTCA
Source organism: Nicotiana undulata (assembly GCA_005239495.1). Taxonomy (NCBI): domain Eukaryota; kingdom Viridiplantae; phylum Streptophyta; class Magnoliopsida; order Solanales; family Solanaceae; genus Nicotiana; species Nicotiana undulata. The sequence goes on from ML244951.1 coordinate 56,676, forward strand.
GAGTTGGGCCTTAGCTGAAAATAGTTTGGCCAAAGCTGCCTACTTTTCCGCAGGAAGGCGGTCCATTCTACCTTTCCATTGATCACAGTCGGTCTTGACCTGATCAAACTCTGCCCGGAGTAGCTCGATTTTGTCCACCTTCTGATACAGCTGAGATATCGAAGTATTAGCTTCTACAGTCGAGGTGATTCCATACTTTATCAGAAGGGTGGTTACCTGCTTGTCTAACTCGGCCTCCTCTTCACGAGCCTTGACCAGGTCCTCTTGAATATCTTTTATGACCTCTTCATTTTGGCCACAAAGTATCTTTAGGGCATTTCTCTCTTCCGAGACCCTTTGGAGATCGGCTTCACACTGACTAAGGTCAACTCAGAATTTGGCAGAGGCCTATACAAAGAAGAAAACAAAGTTAGATTTGTAAAGAAAAAGGCAAAGAAGAATAACCAAAAAGAAACTGGAGGATCGAGGCATCAGTAATATCAGAGGCGTCATCGACCCCCACGAAGCAATCCCGGAAAGGATCGCCTACGCTAGAGCCTCCGCCGACCTCGGGTTTCTTCAGCCTTTGGGCCTCCCTTATTGCTTCTTCAAAAAAGACCGGCATTTAAGGCAATTGACCTATTGTCATGGCCCCGAGCTAATCGCTCGGGGCACTATGTCCAATCTTCTGAGTTTCAGAACCGGCCCTACCCGGTGTAGAAGTTAATGTTCGAGAAATCACCTCGACCTCAGGAGACCTTGGGTTCACCCCCGAATTCTTCTTCAAAGTCTCCTCGATGCGAGGCTCGGTTATAACGAGTGGCAGCTCGGAACATAAGGCGACCTCGGCGGCCTTCCGAGGGAGAACTATCAATGTCGAGGTGTCTTCTTCTTCTTCCTCGTCCAGGTCTCTCAACTTTTGGACCGTGCCCGCCGAGAGACCGGCCGTTTTTCTCCTCACCCTTCGAGGTTTGGGATTGGAAACCTCAGATTGCAAGAGATACTTTCTCTTCTTATCCTTTTCCGTCCTCGGAGCCGGGGACTTGGCTTCGCCTCTTTCACTCGAAAAAGCTGGCCAGGCCTACATGAAGAAAGATTAGTAATGAATAAAGCATGTAATTACTTCGGAATACGTAAGAAGAGATCATTACCATGGTTCTTGGCCTCCCACCTGCCCTTGGCCAAATTCCTCCACGCTCGTTCAGCACGAGTCGAAGTAGAGGCGAGATTTTGGATCCAGTCTTAAAAATCGGGCACCGCCTCAGGCATCGAAGGGACAATTGCATGATTAAAGAGAAATGATATGAAAAATCAAAAGAAACACAAAAATCAAAGAATAAAAATCCACTTACGCTTGGATTTCCACTTCTCAAGGAACAACATCTTTTCCTTCGGTATTATGTCACAGGTCCTCACCCTTATGAATCGACTCATCCAGCCTCGATTTTTATCCTCATCAAAGCTCGAGAATAGAGTCATTGTTGCTCGACAGTGAAGCTTAATTAGCCCTCGATAGAGTCGAGGCCTTTACAACCGAATGAGATGGTTCAGAGTGAACTCCAACCCCTCGGCCTCTTTGGAGAAGAAGCGCAACATGATCACTATGCGCCAAAATGAAGGATGGAGTTGACCGAGGGTGACTTCGTACCTCCTGCAGAAGTCAAAAATCACTAGGTCGACGAGACCAAGTGTGAAGGGGTAAGTGTAGATACTCAAAAAACCCTTCACGTGCGTAGTGATACTCTCTTTAGGGGAAGGAATGCGCACCACTACCCCCAAACCCCATTTGCAGTCCATCTTCATGGCCTCGACATGACCCTTAGTAATCGAATAAATGTACATCGACACGTGTTCGCACTGCTCCGACACCGATGAGGGGTTCTCGACTTTAAAGTCGGATTTGAGAATGCATGGACCTGGAAGAAGAAAATGAAGCTTTCTCTTTTTGCGGCACAATCTTGGAGGTCTTCGCCATTTGTATATTTGTAAAAGGTGGAAGAAAGGCATGAAATTAGTGGCTCCGGTTGAAGCAACGGTGGCGTAATTGGCGGTGATGAGAGAAATATGAGAATAATTTGGGAGTTAAGATTTCTAATTAAAGCAAGGTAAAGTTTGAATCAACAAAAGAGGTGGTATTTATAGGTTTGAGACGACGGTCGGTATCACTAGTGGCCGACCGACGACCGACATGCATTGATGATTTTTGGGAACTGAACCGAAGGGACGTTTCGGTCACATCCATCGCTTACGTCATGGAGACGATGTTATGATCGAGGTACAGGGAAATCGAGGCTTAAATCATTTCTTATCATTTCATTCTAAGAAACACGGGGACTATCTGTATACGGTTAAAATCGACCACGTCCGATTTTATGGGCTCGAGGGTCTGCCTCGAGATTAAGTCCAGATCGAAGCAAACTCGAGCTCGAAGAACACGGAGATTGAAGGATCGAGATTGGGTAAGATCAACATCGAGTAACGGAATAACGAGATATCCGCAATCGACCACAAATCTCAGCTGGAATCTCGGGATTGACAGAACCCTTAATGGATATTAGTATCAATCGTGTATTTTGTTTCCGTAATTAGAGTTATACCTTATTTAGGATTCCTCTACTACCTGTTCATTTGTAACCATCATATGACTCACATATGCAATTACTGAGAAATAATAAACACTCTGCTCTTTTACTTGCTTACAACCTCCCATGTTCTTATTGTTCTTGTTGTTCTTACCGTTCTTGACACTTGATCTCGAGCCTATCACAAACCGAGGTCGATAACTTGCAAACGGCACTGGTTTGATTCATTTTAATCGTGTTATTCATTTATTCTTTTAGCTATTTATCGATTGGCATTGAATCCGGTCACCTATCCTTATAACCACATTACAAGTTTAATTGTTACTCGTATTTCGAGGTAAAAATTTATTAATACCAGATGATTCAAAAAAAAAATTGCGTCGATCCGTGAATTTTTTTTCAAAAAATAAGTTTGATTAGATTATCAGCAAATAATGGTGGTGGAAGGATCAAACTTATGGAGATTAGCAAATTGAAAAATAATTAAATTTTGCAGAAAACGTCTTGCATGGTCGGTGCGATGCCTCGAAGATATGCAGGCTATTGCAAAAAAGAAAAAAGAATTTATTTGATCTTACTATTTGATCAGATTAAACACTATTTGATCCTATTTGATCTTACTCCAAAATCCAATTTATTCTATTTGCTATTTGAAGAAAGTAAAGAGAAGATAACCCTGAGGGGTAGCTTAACTGGTAAAGGCCTGAGGACAAAGTTCTTCAGGTCGCCAGTTCGAACCCCAGCAGGGCCACTGGAGGCATTACAAACACGTCGCGTTTCCAGGGCCTCGTGGAACTAACCGTGCATCTGCCTTAAAATAACGGGACCCGATGAGTATAGCTAGTCGGGTTCGTAAAACGATGCTCGAAAATCACGAAGAAAAAAAAAAGAAGAGAAAATTACAACAAGAGAAAATAACTGGTGGCATAAAGGTCTTTTAATATAAAGTTAGCGGAATACTAATGGAAAATTTCATTTAAAAATAATAATGCGCAGAACAAAAGGGGGTGATCATAAATATCATATGTATCTATAAATATTATTTAAATAAGCATTAAGTTGAAATTGCGATAGATAATAAACTTCAAATTTTAAATCTAATTCTGCCGATGACAGGTGGCTATTTCCTATTGACTGTCTGACCAGTGTAAAGCAAAAGTGGCGGATCAAAACTACTTATCTGCTTATAAATAATTAATTTATTTAGTAATACCATAAACTACTCCAAGTTTCAGTACCAACAGCACAGACAACCTATCACTATATTAAAACTATAATAATTACATTGTTATTTGTCACCTTGATAAAGGTAGCGTAGAGAAAAACTACAATGAATTGTGCGGTCATCTATATACATGCACCACGCCCATTATCTTCATTCTCCCCTTTTCAAGCCAGTCTTCACTACTTTCTCTTGCCAATCTCCTTACTTTTTGTTTGAGATTAACTTTTATACGTATAAACTCATTTTAGATTATCAAATTATTAAAAAATTTGCAAATAAAGAAGTAAACTTAGCAATCTAGAAACAAGGGCCGCTCAGGAACATTCGAGGCCTAAAGCCAAAGTTTAATATGAGGCCTAAATTTTAAAAAGAAACTTTTTGTTTGAAATCTATTCTTCTAACTTTTTGAGATACAAAATTGTTAATAATAGTTTTATAATCGATTTTTTCTAATAATTTCTTTTCAATCGATAATATAGCTAATTCATCATTTAATCTTTCTTGAGATATTATTGATCTTAGATAAGACTTCATGGAGCAGTAGAAGTATAGAACTATTGGAAGCTTGATAGTATTTTTGAACACTTGAACTAATCAAATCTTGGAGAAAGAAGGAATGTAAGAATATTAAAGAGAAAGATAGATATTATGTAGGGATTTATGAAATATGAAGAGATTGAAAATAAGAAAGATTGACTTGAACAAAGAAGAGAGTAAATTTTACACGTTATTTAACGAAGGAGTAAAAACTACAAAATTAAAACGTTAGTAAAACTATTCATCTACCTATTTTTAAGTAAGTTAATTCATTACTTTATTTAAGTTAATTCATTACTTTATTTATATATCTAAAAGGTTTTCTTTCTTTTTATATTAAAAACTCTACTTTTATATTAAAAGTACTAAATATTATTTTTTAAATACGTATAAACCTATTATGGGCCTAAGGCACAAGCATTACCTTCCATAACATTGGAGTTGGCACTGTCGTAAAATGTGAAGGATGCAAAACCTTATAAAGAGAGAAAGACCAACCTCTCTCTAACTCTGAACTAACCAAACAACCACTCAGGAATGGCCGCTTCCCCACTCCCAAAAAAGAGATCCCCTATCGGAATACCACCGGAACCCCTCGATATCCCAATTCTAGACCCAAGCTTCGCTATGGATGAAGACAACACTATGAAGAATTCCTTCAAGGAAATCATGTTGGAAAAGAATCTAGTTTCCTCTACAAACTATGAACCATACCAATTCGGGCCGCAAAACCACGTTTTTGAGCTAAACCCCGAAAACATACCAATTCCACTATCGAATGAAGACAAAATCAGACTTTACAAACCCTGGAAATACTCTTTAATCATCAAATTATTTGGGGGAATAATCTCACATCATTTATTGAAGACTATGTCGCCAATATGTGGAAACCAAATGGACCACTCACCCTAACAGCTTGTTTGGATGGTTGTTACACGTTGTTTCATAATGTATCGTATTGTATTGTAGTGTATCGTTTGATGAATACAATATTTGGATAGATTGTATCATTTGTCGTTGTTTCATGATATCATGCACCAGCAATATGAAAAACAAAATTACAATATTATAAGGAAAAATTATGATATGGGATAAATTTATCATATAGAAAGGTAGGATAAATGATAAAATAAAATAATTTAATAATAGTGAAGAGTGAGATGAGAGAAAAAGATAAGATAACGACACAACCACACCAAATCGGTTGTTACATAAAGTGGCACATTTCGTCATTACGTAACGGCGGATTTAACGATACGATACAATAAAATTTATGTAACTGCTGAAACAAACATTGTATCCAAAGTAACAATACGATACGATACAATAGGTAACGACCATCCAAATAAGTTGTAATTGATCTAAGATGATATTTCTTCATTGCCAAATTCAATATGGAGTAAAGCATGAGCAAAGTCCTAAGTGAGGGGCCATGGTTCGTAGCTGGACACTTCCTATCAATCCGCAGATAGGAACTCAATTTTGTACCAGCAAAATCAAAATTAGCTATAATGGCGGTATGGATAACGCTTCCACAATTGCCAACGAAATTATATGACAAATCAGTATTGGAACAGGTAGGCAACAGAGTAGGCAAAGTGATAAGATATATACTGCACCTCTCCTACACGAAGAGGCAAATATGCTAGAATATGCGTACAAGTCCCATTAAAGATTTTAGTAACCACGAATGTCACCATTGGAACTTACAACCAATCACTCGTGTACAAAGGGGAAGGAATATTATGTACGGGATGTGGAAAAAGCCACACCCTGAGGAACTGTGAATTTATTATCATTCCCACCCAAAAAAATCCTTAGGCCACACCTACCAGCGGCTCCCATAGTGATACTACACAAAGGACCAAAGCTCCCAATGGCGCACTGTCTCATTATCCAAATACAGATGCAACCCCACTAAGGGTGCCCAACACAAAGGTAAAAATAGGAGAAAATGCCAAATGAAGTCAATACCTAAATAAAGAGGTTCAAATACCTCCTGATGTACGTTCCATGAACTCAACCCCAAAATGCCATGGATTCCGGTGACCACAGGCCAAAAGCGAGGGGTGTTGTGTATAATCTAGGCCCAATAAACATTCAATTAACCCAACAAAAGAGAGAGAAAAAGATGGGCCTAAAAGTGGGCCTACCCCACAACAGCCCAACCCCAAGTATTAATACGGGCAGCACACACTCTAGGACACAAAGAAAAATCACTGGGATAAAGAGGCCTCTACATGCACCTGACCTAATGACAAAAGATACCTTTTTTTGGAAAAATTGAATCCCCTAAAATCCAAATAAAGATACCTACAAAGGAGAGGGAAAAGAGGCGGACCCTACACCAAACTTAACCACTGCTCTCCCAAATCGAATAATCTCCCAAAGTCAGAAGGTGCCCCCTATTTAGGAAATTATGCTCTGACAACCCATACTTTTGCTGAAGTGGGTCAACCCTTCCCTACAATGCCCCAGCCCAACAGTACCCCAAACCCACACTCTACTGATTTTGACACTCTCTCCCATTATGCCTCTCACAATAGAGGTAATCAATTGCCTGATAAAAATCAATTACACCATCTGAGTTATGAGGTGACACTGATTGTCAATCCTTCAAGATTGAGCAAATATCTCAAAAACCCTAGCGTGAAACCCAACAGTCACAAAATGGATTATAATAAAGCAACTGAATGGATGCTTATTTCCTCAATTGAAACCAGTGGAGTACCCTCAAAATCCTCTCCCAATGACGAACCTCAATAACCCAACAACCACCAAAATACCCCCCCCCCCCTGTGATGTCTACCCTACCATTGCCACCGGATATGATGCCGGAGTATTGGCTGGAGATGGCACTTCATGGACACTCTCACTCACTGCAGATGATGATCGGGCCAGTTCCGGTATCCATCATCATCCAAGACCCACGCTACCTTGCAAGACTAGCAACCCACCTGCTTCACCAAGGCCTACCCAACTTCGGCCACCATATTTGGTTGTCTACCCTCCTTCAGGCCCAATATATGGGCACCCGACAATCACTTTCCTTGGAGGAACTCAATAGCCTAATGGTCCATCTATTCCAGACTTACCTTTCTTCCAACTGATAAACTTGGAAACACCAGTCCCACCCCATGCCTTCACCTTGTGGCCACAGATGAACCAGCCAATCTCCCCAAGTCCAAACCAGTCATCGGCGATGGATCAATTAATCAAGGAGAAAAACCAAACCTTAGTGTACCTCAAGGAGTCCAACAGACCTAGAAATATACTAGAAAATCTAGGAGTCCCAAAGACAAGAGTACTCCTCATACAAGAAGCACAGAAGATAGAGTTTAAAGAGCTGTTTGGAGAAATGCTTATTGCTCCTTGCCCCAAAAACCTCACAAGATGCAAAATAAATCTACAATTTCACTTATCTCAAACTCAGGGAACTCGGCAGTAGCCTTCAATCCATTGTTGGGACGAGTCAAAGCAACCCCTATGGGAAAGGGAAAGGGCATAAAGAGGAAAGCCCCATCTCAAAACCCCTTATTGATGAATATCATAATATGGAATGCAAGGGAAGACAACAGTGTCGAGTTCTACAGGCATTATGCCTCCATGGTCAAGCTGCACAATCCTGCTATTCTTGTTCTTCTTGAGACAAGAATCGCTGACCAAACGCACCTAACTGATGAGCTCCAATTCTCAGCCCAGTTTCAGTCCCTTACCTTAGGGAAATCTGGGGGTATTGTTGTTATGTGGAAAGATGGCCTAGTGAAATTGTAGGAAGTATGTACCACGCCTCAGGGTATCCATGTCATGATTAAGGTAACCCCTGGTGACTCTAAGTGGATCTTCTTTGATATTTATGATAGTAGTCATATTCACAATAGAGTTAAGACTTTGGCATCCCCTTGAGGACATGGCCTTTGTTTATAAGGTTAGCTGGCTTGTAGGAAGTGACTTCAATGAAATCCTAAAAGCCAAGGACAAATTTGGTGGTAAATGCATTAATAATTGTAGAAGCACCTATTTTTAGAATTTCTCGAACCAGTGTAGACTAGTGGACCTAGGCTTCAGGGGATCTAAATATACTTGGTCTAACAAAAGATACACCAACAGGAAATACCTAATTTTTTAAAGGCTTGATAGGTGTTCTGCACAGATGACTGGATTGATTCATACCTTGAATCCACAATAACATACCTCCCTATGACTCACTATGATCACTGCCCATTACTTCTCACCATTACAAGTCAGCAACACAATGATCATAGGAGGCCCTTGAGATTTGAGTCAATGTGGTATAGACACCCAGAGTTCCCATCCATTGTACATAATAGCTTCCAATCCACAAATGACCTTTTCGGGGACACCATCATTTTTAAGAATAATGTAACCAACTAGAATAGGCACATATTTGGAAACATCTTCCACGAAAAGAAGCACATTCGTGCCAGGCTTAATGGCATACATAGGTCTAATGCGTACCTTTTCAGTAGATACCTACAGGACTTATAAACTAACCTCCAAGCTGAATTCTCAGTTATCCTTAAGATTGAAGAGGATTTTTCGAAGCTCAAATCTAGGATCAATTGATTGTGTGAGGGAGATTCCAACATTAGATTCTTTCACACCACTACCATTAACATAAGAAGGAGAAACGGGATCCTAAGATTAATAGATGAAGTAGGTAACCAAATTAAGGACCCCCAACTCATTAATGAAACCATCAGAAGGTACTTTGGAAGCCTCTTCACCACATCCATGTCTCATCTATCTACAAAAGTACTTGTAATAATGACACTCCACTAGTCATATGTTATAGCACGAGGGTATTCCTAGCCCTTCCTCTTAGATCCACTGAAATTAAGAAAGCCATTGACTGTTTTAACCCTTTTAAGGCACCTGAGCCTGATGGACTACACCTTTTCTTCTACCAAAAATACTGGCACATACTCTCTGCGCAGGTTACCAACTTCTGCCGGAAGGTGTTTTCCACATTAGCAATGCCACCTGAAGTAAATAGGACTCTTCTGTGCTTAATCCCTAAATTCCAAAATGCCATTATGTTAAAAAAATTTATACCAACTGGGCTATGTAACACAATGTACAATCTTGTCACAAAGATTAGTGAATAGGATTAAACCCTTACTCCATAACATAATTAGCCAACACAAGCCAGTTCCTCTCCAATAGAAGAGCTGCTCATGTCATTGTTGTCCAGGAATACATCACCCACTTCCAAAATATGAAAGGTAAGAATGATAACATGGTCCTAATGATTGACTTAGAAAAAGCCTTTGACACACTTGAGTAGTCCTTCATTACGGACTCCTTACTGTTCTTTAAGTTCTCACCTGACATGACCAATCTGATACTCTCATGTATATCTTCTAGTTCCATCTCCATTCTGGTCAATGGAAGCCAAATAGAGCCTTTCCACCCTACTAGAGAAATCTAGCAGGGAGACCCAATCTCCCCCTACCTATTCATTATTTACATGGAAAGGCTTTCAAGTACTATTGACCAAGCAGTTCTGAGGAAGGACTGGCTACCCATTAGTATTAGCAGGAATGGCCCAAAAAATTTCCACATTTTCTTTGTATATGATCTTACCCTGTTTGGTAGAGCCAACAGGAAAAATTGGTACTATCTTGGCCATTTTAGAGGACTTCAACAATGCTTCGGCCTAGAAGGTTAACTTCCAAAAATCAAAGGTTATCTTCTCTGCCAATTGCAGGGAGAACTGGGCAAATAATTGTAGCTCAATGCTAATAATTAGGAAAAGCAGTTATTTTGGTAAGTATATGGGGTTCCCCTTATTCCATTGAAGGCCTACAAATAGAGACTTCCAATTCATTATTGATAACATGAACACTAGGTTGGCCGGATGATAAACAAAGTTGTTAAACATGGTTGGCCGTACAACCTTGGCAAAAGCAAGCCTGGAAAGTATCCCAAACCATGTTATTCAATATATAAAGCTGCCTTCATACATCACCAATCAGATTGACAGAATCCAAAGGAACTTTATAAGGGGAACCACAACAGAAAAAACAAAAAAAACTGCACCTGATCAAATGGGATACTATCACTAAGCCAAATAACATAGGGGTCTTGTCTTACAGCAAGCCCAAATAAAAAATAGAGCCAGTCTCACCAGCCTAGCTTGGAGATTATATCAAAACGCTGACACAATTTGGGCTAGGGTCTTAATGGGGAAGTACTGTAGTAGATGTCAGATTAGGGTTAAAGCAAAGATTAGGACTTAGCAATGGATACTAGAGGGATGGAAGGTATGCATTAAGGCATCTAGATGGGTTGTCCATAAAGGGGACAGAGTCAACTTCACTACTAATAACTGGATTCCCAATATACAACTCCTTATAAACTATATCCTTCATGGACCTTGGCATAACTTTGATAACCCTAAAAATTAACTCCATCAATCAGAATGGGGAACGGAACCTTGGTGTTGTTCATTACTCCATTCCCATGGATATTATAAGTGTTATCCAATCCGCCTTCATTCTTGATACAAGCAACATTGAAAATAAGCTTATCTGAAACCTCACTGGTGATTGATGTTTTTGTACTAAGTCAACCTTCAACCTTATTAGATCTGAACTGAACCCCAGTAATATCCAGGATGACCTTTTTGGTTGGATTTGGAAACTAAAAGTCCTTAATAAAATAAAAATATTCACATGGATGTTGCAGCACAACATGCTGCCAACTGGAAAACACCTAACTATATTGGCTTAAATGTAAGCCCCATATGTTATTTGTGTAGCTCTGGAGTGGAGGACATTAACCACATTTTCTTTGAATGCATCAATGCTAAAACCTTCTTGCTATCACTGGCACAGGAGTCCACAAACCATGATTGTCATCCACGCCTTATTATTACAAGGATCAATTGGGAACAAATATGGAATAAGGTCAAGAACATGCATTTCAATGGTTCAATTGACTGGAAAACTCTCATGTCTTTCTGTTTTTGGAGCATCTAGCTCACTCAGACCAATAATGTCTTTGACAATAAGAGAAACTCACTCATGTTGGCCAAACCGTTGCTAGAGCTATAGAGTACTAACATGTTGTTGTCCAGCACAGTGACAGGGAAAATACAACTTGAATCTACATCAAATGGGAACCTCCAACCTAGTGGCTCCTACAAACTCAACACAGATAGGGCTGCTTGCCCAAAAATAAGAGTAGGAGGGGTTGAGGGTGTCTTTAGGTTTTCAGGAACAACAAAGGCGGCTGGGTGCTAGGCTACATAAGGGGTATCCCTCATACCACCAGTGTGGAGGCAGAACTTCAAGCGCTCTGCCAAGGACTAAAAATAGCTCTTGACCAAAATTTCACCCATCTACAAATTATCACTAATTCTAAACAAGTTATTATAATGATAAAATAGGGAAACCTTCGTTATAACTCTATTATTTTTGAATGCAAATCATTGATGGAGCAATTGGAGAATCTGACAGTAGGACATCATTTCAGATAGCAGAATCAGGCAGTGGATTTCCTTACAAATTAAGGAGCAGCCAAAAAAACTTTTGAAAGGACAGAAGTTTTGATAATTCCTCCGGTGTTTGTAAACAATTCCTATGGGCAGACATCCTAGAAATTGTATTTGTACGTAATATCAGGGATTGTAATCCTAATGTAGTGCAAAACAATTACAATGCAATTGTTGAGAGCCTAGCCTCTTAAATTGTGATGTAACTATTTTGTTTTATATATATAAATAAATATCTGCTTTCCTAAAAAAAAAAAGAGTTGGCCCTGTCTAGAAAATAATAAGATATGTTCTATACTACAAACTAACACTAGAAAAATCCTTTATGCTATCACTATTCACAAGTTAAATCTTTGCTGAATGCATATTCAACATACAAATAGTGAGTGTACACACAGGCGTTTCGATACTCCCTTTGGTCGATAATAAGTGATCAATTTATTTTTTTATTTTGGTACAAAGTAAATGTCCATTTATATAATCAAGAGAGAATTCAATTTGTTTTTACAAAATAACTCTTATGTACATATTCTTAAAAAGTTTCTAACTCCTCACATTGAATATTTAATTAAGGATATTTTAATCATACTAAGTATTTTTATATAGAATTTAATATTTTTTTAATGGACGTGCCAAAAGTAAATTGGTTACTTATTGTGGATCGAGAGAGTACATATTATCGGCAAAGCAATATTTGTTGTACCATTTTTTCATTGTATCAACTTTAACTTGAAGTAGAGAATTTGACATCAAATTTCATTTTGAAAACTTCAATTTTTCTTCAATTGAAATTCATGTCCAAAACTAATTTGACTCCCAAAAATCCTTTTCAACTTTAATTTCATTTTTATTTAATTTCAACCAATATTTGTCTAAACGGGCTCTTTATTCTCAAACTCAAACTATATACTTGGAGTAGTAGTATAATAGCATGTTTGACCAAGCTTTTAAAATTTGGTTATTTTAAGAAATATTTTTTTTAAAAGTGTTTTCCAAAAAAGTATTTTGATGAGAATTAATTTGTGTTTGGCTTTAATTTGAAAAGTATTTTTGAGCAATAATTAAATTTTTGAAAATTAGTTCTAAGTGTATTTTTTTTCAAAAGTGCTTTTTAGAAAAGTATTTTTGAAGAGAAGCTATATTTTTCTGGTTCTCAAAATCTGCTTTTGTTTCTCCTCCAAAGCACCTTTTTCCTTTTAAAAATTTGGTCAATCACTTTAATTTTTCGTCAAAATCACTTTAAACAAAGGTTATAAGATTATAAGTTTTTAATATTTAGATTTATTTTTATACTGATGTATCCTTGACCTTTTTAAGTCAGAATTCTCTTCCAATTATGTATCCATGACTTTAGAGTCAGAATTCTCTTCTACCCATGTACACCCACAGGTTTTAAGTTCTAGATTTGTTTCTGCCCACCCCTTCACCTCTTCATTTTATAGTGCCATAACCTACTCTCCTACTTTCTCTGTATATCCCAAACTCTTTCTCCCTTCTCTCTGAAAATGGAGAGAATTCCCCCACATACTCCATTCATTTTCTGCATTTTCACTCTCCTCTTCCTTTCACTTAACAAAAATTCTCAAGCCATGTCAACAATTACAGCAATGGCCAAAGACCAAATTTCTTGCACAATGTGCTCTTCTTGTGACAACCCATGTCAGCCAATTTTATCCCCACCACCCCCGCCCCCTCAAATCTTTCCACCACCATCTCTTCCTCCACCTTCATCTTCAAGCTATATTTGTCCACCGCCGCCACCGGCTTATGTGTCCCCGCCTAACAATGGCGGTGACAGTGGCGGTGGCGGCGGCAATGTTGGAGGAAACTATTCTCCACCTACTAGTAATCCTGGATACCCCACCCCACCACCTCCAAATCCAATTGTACCATATTTTCCTTTCTATTTTCACAGCCCTCCACCACCTAACTCGAAATCCATTCAGTTAAAGAACCACCCTTTTGTCACTTGTCTCATTTTTGCTGTTACATTTTTCTTTTTTCCTTTAATTTAACCCTTAAACAAACTCGGAAATAATTAACATATAATTTCTTTTATGAAATTAAAGTTTATATTTCAGGTTTATACAATGTGCAGAGAGCAAGAAGAAAGGGCTAAGAGACAAAGAAGAGGAGCAAGAAGTAGTGGAGTAATAATTTGGGGTGCCAATTATTTTCATAAAGAAAGGACCTTGATGTCATTTTTCTGAAAAAAGGAGTAATCTTTACTGTTTTCTTTTTCCAAATGTTGGTAATAGAATAAAGTGGCTGTGAGAATTATTATGGAATTGCTGGGCCACATTATTTAGTTGCATACATGTAATCTAGAATGAACCTAAGGATGGAAAAACCTTTTATATATATATATATATATGTTGTATTTTGCACCATTATTTCTTCAAAATATAAACCTAGTTCTCTAATATTCATGTACTTATGATATTGTTGTTTCTTTTTTATTGTGAAGCCAAAGGATCATATGTGCAAACTTTTTTTTTTTTTTTTTTGTTTCTCGCCGGTACAACATTAATTTTGGGACCTTAACTAATTTGGATTGCATCGGATAAGATTTATTAAAGGAGAAAGTATTTTCTACCAGAATTTTTTTTAATTCTAATATTCGAACTTGAGGCCTCTAGAGACCTCTGTTTAATAATCTTACTGCAACATTTGTGTCGGCAAATTAAGTTAGCGTTTGGCCATAAATTTCTAGTTCTTTTTTGAAAAATTTGCTTTGGATGAAGTTTGGCTTGAAAGATGAAAATGTGTTTAGACATATTTTCAAAACATATTTTCCAAATTTATTTTGGAAAAACATGTGTATTAGGGATTTGGTCCAAAACCAACTAGGTTTTAGCTAAAATATAGGCAAAATCTATGGTCAAATATGTGTTTGCCAAATAAAATTCAAATTTATTTTGGCAAAATCTATGACCAAACGAGCCCTAAGAGCCCGTTTGGACATACAAAATTTTTGTTTTTTTCCAATAAACATTTTGAAAATAATGTTTGGTTATCAATTTCAACCCGTTTTTTTTTTTTTCAATTTCACTTGAAAATGCATTTTCAAATTTGAAAAACCGGTTCTTACTAGTTTTTCAATTGAAAATGCATTTTCACTAGTTTTTAATTTTACAAATTTACTATACTTTTAAAAGTTTAACATTTTCACTTGAAAATATATGCCCGTCTGCATCTTCTCTATAGTGAGGTAAAGCAAAATATGGTAACAGTTAAACAATAGCATGTTTGATTATTTATTTCAAGTAGGATAATTAAAATACGGCGATTTTAATATTTTTTTACAAAGTTATGGAGTATAAATCATATTTTATGGTTTTACAAAAAAAGACATCCAAATATATTGTAAAAATTATAACCATACATAACTTTATTTTCAATTTAAATTTTAAATTTGAAAATTTATTTTAAAATTCATGTCCAAAACGCCTGATAAGTTACTAAACTGGGAAATCAGTTTGGGGTTGGCTGGAGGGCACTTAGAGAACATGTGGTGACTGCTGAGTAGAAGCTGGAAAATTTGGCAGTGATATGATTTTGGAGCGTGAGGTGTGGTTCTTTGAGTGTGGAAATTCGTTTTTGATTTGATTTGTATAAGTTCTATTTGGACTCTTTCACGTGGCATATGTCTTATATTTCACATTTTTATGCAGTTCCCCATGTAAATACTGCTGTTTAGACTTTAGAGATATATATAAATAGCTGTTTGCCAGCCAACACCGGCCTCGGCGTTGCAAACACAACTCAAAATTTTAAAAAAGAATATTAGTACATTCAAGCTCTTCTATAATAATTTCATTTGTTTCGTATATTTTTTAATATTATAACAGATTGTTATTATAGAAATTATATATTATAACAAAACATAAAATTTATTATACAAGAGAGAGGTTTGATGTATATGTTATGACAAACACAATTCATTGAATATAATTAAAATCCTTTAGCATATAGCCAAACAATCTAACCAGCCAATCTAAAGAGTGGCGACTTCTCAGCTAGCCACTTTAATACTAACAATCTAAAGACTTCTTAACGAGTTACATGTCTGGCAAACCAATGTCAAAACAGGAGACAAAGATATACCAAGCCAATAAATTCCTTTGACCAAGGACTAAAACGAAGGCACTAAACTAGATCCCAAATCTGACATTCCAGCAGATTGACAAGAGCAAAATCAGTTTCAAGTGAAGGCACAATTCCACCAAACCCAGAAAAGGAATTTAACATTACAGTAAATTGACCCCTAAAAGAGAAAAACAGTTTTCAAGTGCATGGATAATTCAATCAAACACATAAAGGAATTTAAAATTCCAGCACATTGACAAAAAACCAGTTACAAGTGCAGGGACAATCCAACCAAATCCAGAAAGCAAATGATATTGCAAATACTAGGATAGAAAGCAAATGAAAACAAGTATATTTTTGCTGTTTGCTAAAACATCAAATTCGTATATGTAATATTTATTACAAAACAATATACCACCCCGCATCTCCTGAATGAGTCCATGAAGGAAATATTCTCTAACGTTATGGGAATCCCAGGTATGACTTGTACATTCACAAGGACAACAACATATACTATATAAATATGCAAATTCCACCACCACCAATATATCTAGGGGGAAAAGGTAACTAATACAACAGAAGCTCACTCAAAAAGAAGAAGCAAAAATATATGGTAAAATCCGACCGCCCCTCCCCCCCAATACCAGAAAAAAAAAAACAAGACAGACTCTACACGGTGTTCAAACTGTCCCTTCTCGTTTTCCATCTGTTTCTCCAAGCCAGCTCTGAGAAACAAACAGTTTTGATAGCATCCCTTCAGGAATAAGTTAACCTGGATGAAAGAGGATGCTGTGTCCAATCTGAAACCACTGACTGACATGCTGGCCGAACCTGGAAAGAATCATAGCAAGATACAGATTAAAACAAGTTTCTACTACAATAAATTCCATTAGTTGGTTCAATCAAAACAAGTTTTAACTACAATAAATTCCATTAGTTGGTTCAATCGAAGGCAAGGCTACTATTTTTACACCATGATACAGATCAATCAATCAACTACTGCTCCATCCCAAATCAGTAGGTTGGCTGACCGAATCCTCTTATCCATTTTGCTCTTTCCAGGTCCAGTCCATTCTATTAAATAATTTACACCATAATACAGATGCCAAAAGAACAAAACTCTTAAGGGCAACAGTTGTCAGCAGATAAGAAGTAAACATAAAAAGGGGAACATTAATATACCTCATCAACTGAAGTTGAATCCTCCTGATGGAAGAGGTAGTTCACCCCCTCCAAAGTTGAATCCGGAATGTTGAGCATCAGCTGATGGAAGCTGCTCATCGTCCTCTTCCAACCAATAAGTTTCGAGGATCTTCACTGCCTTCTCATAGATTTCAGTGTTGTCATGGCTCTGGAGGTTTTCAATCTTCTCTAGACCTTCAGCCTCGTCAATCAATTGGGCATAAACATTCACACCTTCTGTGTTACCTAGATCCTTATCAGCTTCCCCAATCTTCAGAATATTCTCAAGCCCTTCCAAGCAGACAGTGACTATTCTTGGGTCAGGACAAACCAAAAGATCGCACAATGGTTTTATACATCCTTGGCTCACCAAGAACCTAGAAATAAATTTAAATATGAGCTTGAAACTAGATATAAGGTTAATGGATGAAACTGAATTTGTTAAAAGGAACTATACTTTATCTGATCTTGATTTCCACCGGATGTAGCATTTGAAATTGCCCAAGCAGCCTCTTTCTTTATCTCAAATTCAGCATTTTGTAGCAGATGGACAAGAGGGGCAACAATGCCAGCCTCAATCACAGCCTATTTCAATTAAACCCCTTTAGGTATCATTATACATTACTAAATCACATTGAAAAAGTTCTCTTTCTCTCACTTATTTTCACTTATCTGTAAAGTGATAAAAGAAGCACATAAAAGTCCAATACAACATACCTGAATTTGATTTCGACTACCAGCTGTAATGTTCGAGATTGTCCAGCAAGCTTCCTTTTTAATGCTTTTTTTGTAATTTTGCGTCAACAAGTTAAGAAGGCAGGGAAGAGCATGATGGTCAATTATAACCTAAAATTCAGAATGAGTTCATCAGTGTCCCCAGAGAAAGAATCAAACTTTTAAATTAGGCAAGACATCCTTTGCTTTAATAACCAAAATTTTTTGAATTTTTGTCCATTTAATTTTCCACTTTCCACCACGTTTGAAAATGGTAGAGGCAGCAAATATGAGAGGTGAGCAGGTGCAGAATCCAAAGAGGGCAGTGAACCTTCACAATGTGCAAAAGATAGCTCTGCCTTACAATACACCTTTCAGAGCTTCCCCACCTTGGTAGGAGAATAAAAGGATCACAGGAGAAGTTTACTCAATTTTCGCTCTCCTTTCGTTTCAAAATTTAGAAACTCTAATCTTTACCCTATTCCTCCTCCTACACGTTCAATTACAACAAATCACTTGAGTGAACAAATGAAGTTCCCGAGAGAGAAAAAGGTTCAAAGCAGAACGATGTGGTACAATACTACTCCTGTTGGCAGCGAACCAGATGAAGCTTTATTCTAACAATGATCATAACAGAAACACACCATAAAGCCCCTAACAAGTAGGCAAATATGAAAACTGAAGTACATGAATGAATTAGCAAAGATTTTAATTAGCAACCTCTCCGAAACATGGCACAAAAATGCATGACAACTAAGTTATGCAGCCAATTGACTAGTCCAATCTTAAATATCATCTTCTCTTTGATATTGAATCATAGTTGACTATCAGAATTATTGAATTATCATGGATCAAAGCCAGATTACCAACAGTGCGCAGGGCAAAAGAAAAAAACTAGACATCTGACATAATGATGAATTAGATATTGAGAATTCATGTTTCCACAGACACTCACTTAAGAAGTAGAAGAGGAAAAACTACAAAATTTCAAACATGAAGAATTGGCAAAAGCAGAGAAATTTATATGTATTCCCCATGGGAGGATAATAAATACCTGAGTTTGGATATCGTCTCCAGTGACAATATTACCAACAGTGCGCAGGGCAGGAATGAGAACAGATGGCGAAGTATGACTGCACACAAAAAGAATATGAAGACAATGCAGAGCATCAGAAGATATAATTTTGGCACAACGAAAGCCCGAAACAAACCCCAAAAAGTAAGATCCATTGACTCACAGTAGCAGCTCAACAAGGTGGGGACACACTCCAGCTTCAATAACAGCCTGAATTTTGTCATTAGTTCCATCTGAAAGATATGATAGAGCCCAGCATGCATCTGTCAGGACTTCTTCATCATTTGAGTGGATAAGTCGAGCAAGAGTGGGGAGTGCCGCTTTTGTCTGAGCAATGAATTTCAAAAGGAACAACCTTCAATAATAAAAATCTGAAAATCTTAAAACAAACTTCTTTTCTTTTTTGAGTCCAACCTGCTCGAACTGCGGCTGAGGCTTGCCCCTACAAAAGTTTGACAACGTCCAGGTAGCATTTCTCAACATAGATAGCTTTGCATGCTCATTGAATTGTGCCAGCAATGGCGCTAAGGCTCCATGGCCAAGCACAAGGTCACGATACTTGGGTGAGTCACCAGCAATATTTCCCAAAGCCCAAACTGCCTATAAAAGTGAAAAAACATCAACATAAAAGAACTACTAAGAAATAAATTGGCAAAGCTGGTGTTTGAATGACATAATATCATGAAATTTATAAAAAGAAACATGAAACCCCAGCCCTCTTATATTTGAAGTTTTTACCTGTTCACGAACATCATCGCTTGGTGAACTTAGAAGTCTGACGAAAATTGGAACAGAACCATAATCAATCACAACTTTAGTGTTTTCTGATGTACCAGATGCAATATTTGTAAGAGCCCATGCTGCTTCAAACTAGATCATAGGACACCAAAGAAGATGTAAACACTAGAAATGAAGATAAACGATAAAAAAGTAATAAATTTAGTACAAACCTGCAGTTGAGGATAGTCCTCTCTAGCAAGAAATTCAACAAAACGAGGGACTACTCCAGACTGTATCACTTCCTCTATAGGAGGATTGCGTTCTGCCAACACAACCATAACCGAAGGCAATACCAATTAAGCAACAGAGATACCAGGAGGAGAAACATTCTTTGTCAACGTGATCAAATAGAAAATTAGAAATACAGTCAAAATACAATATAAAGCAGCTGACCAATTGAAAGCAGTTTCCGGAACTGTGTAGTACATTCAAGTTGCATGCTGCTGTCATCCGACCATACCCCGGAAATCATATCAGGAAGATTCTCCAGCTGAAAGGTTATTAACCAATAAAATCAAATTAGATAACTTTCGTTAGCAGAGCTGCATGACATTGGCTTTAGCTAAAACAATACACCTCCATCCCAATAAGAATGACAGTATTTGAACCACGAGGATCAGCTCATCGACTTTTAAGTGTAAATTTGATCATCGATTTCTTCATTTTCTTGAATAAATATCCATACTTAAAAACTACTATAAATTTAAGTACTTTAAATACTTGTAAAATCAAATGCTCCTTCTGTCCTATTTTATGTGGCACTCTTTCCGTTTTAGTTTGTCCCAAAAAAGAATGGCAAATTTTCATTTTTAGAAACAATAAACTTTAAACTTTCCATTTTATCCTTAATGATTTATCGCCACAAAAATGTTTATGGCTTGTTTTAGACCACAAGTTTCACAGGTCTTTGTTTCTTAAAGCAAGCAAATTACATCACATAAATTGGGACGGAAGGAGTAATTGTTTGACTCTCCAAATAGTTATATTTGTTCTGGAAGAGGGAGCTACAAAGAAGACTATATATTTATATTCCTCAACTTATCATACCTAATAATTTAAACTAAGTCAATCCCATCGCTGAGACTAATTAACAAAAAATAAGAAGCCGTTGGGTTATCTTGAAGGCATGAATACTGAGTCAGTAATGATCGCACTTGAATTCAAATAAACAATATCCAATATGAATACCCGAAGCTAAGAACTAAATGAAGCAAGCCGAGTATGCTGGAAATAATAACACTTCATCATATTGATCGCATAGTGAAATTCAAATAAACAACTGATAAATATAATCCGAAATGTGAAGCTAAGGACTGAAGCAAGTAATTACTAATTTTTAAATACAAGTAGCCGAGTAAAGCTTGGAGTGGTAACACTTTGTCGGAACTGATCGCACTTGAAATTCACAACGTGAATAAATTAAGCTAAAAACTGAATGCTACAAATATTAACAAAAAAATTACAAGTACATAATTAAGCTCGAAACGATGAATACCGAGTAACTATTAATCGCAATTTCAATTCAAAATTAATTTAAAATACAAGTAAGTAAGACATTACACGTAGTCTAGTAAGCTCGACGTAATAACACATCTTCGGTACTGATCGCACTTGAAAATCAAATAAACTACTGAATCCGTTATGAATAAATTAAGCTAAAAACGGAATGCTACAAATATTTAACAAAAAAATAGAAGTAACTCAATTAAGCTCGAAACGATGAACACCGAGTAACTACAAATCGCAATCAATTCAGAATTAAAAATTAACAAATCCGATCGGATTATGAGAAATTGTTACCTTCTTATCTAACTGAGAGACGGCGGCTGCAGTACTGGAGAATTGAGTTTGCAGTAAACCTTCACGACGCTTCTTCAGCAAGCTCTCTTCTCTTTTATTCTTCCGGATCTCCACCATGTTATCTTCTCTTCTTCGCCGTCCTTCTTCTGCATCTACGGCGACTTTGTACCGGCTCCGGCGAGCCTCCGTTCTCGAATTCGGCCTTAGTGACATAGCTATTACTCAATTGAAAATTTTGAATTTAAATCGCAATGAATAATTTGCTCTGAACAAATTCAAATCTGAATTTGCAACTAAAATTTTAAGACAGATAGAGAGGAATCAGGGTTTGGAAATTGGAAAATTCGGATTTGTTTTGTCCGAAAAGTTTTTGGGAGTTTTGGTTACAACCACCACTATGGTTTTGGAAACTAGGCTTGAGGATTAGGTTTATTTACCATTTTGCCACTAGTTTGTTTTTTGTAAAATAATGGAGGTAGATTTCCACATTTGTTTATTTAATTGGAAAGGTAAATCCCAAAAGGTTAGCAGAATTGTCCTCCAGTAACAGTACAATTGTTAAAAAGTTGTACTACTATATTTTTGACTTTTACTGGGTCAAATTTCAGTAACATAAGTAAGTAGTGCAGTAAAAAGTTACAGGTCTGAACTCTTTTTTCTTCTTCTTTTCCCAAAAGTTAGTACTACTTCCAAACACCAAAAGCAAATGAATCATCTGTCATGCATGTTTCATTTTTTATGAGTACAAATAATAATAAACTACCTTAATTTTAAACAAGCTTGAGGTCGTTTGTGCGGATTGTTGGTATTATTGTTAAATAATTTGTATTGCTGTAAAATAAATAAAGCAGTAAACTTTCTGAAAATACAGAAACAAAAAGTTAGTAGAAGTACAACGTCAAAATAAATTCTGAAAATAGTATAGGAATAAACCGAGCCCACTGAATACACAGTGTATCCTTAAGGAAATTATTCCCCTCAAGTACCCGAGGTTTTGGAATATATCCTCCCAGGATAAAACGATTTAACTCACCAGCGTATCGGTACCTAAAACTCTGGTGATCGGCGAACCACTCGATGGTCGTAAAACACACTAGAATATTTTGTGCAGAAGAAGAAGAAGAAGATCAGAAAAATTTCGTAAGTAAAAATTCTAGGATTCAAAGCATATTTATAGCCAATTTCGTACTGCTTCTGAAAAGGTCTTGCAACCTTTCAGAACAACCATAGATGGTGGAACAGGTATGAATATTGAGCGAAAAATAAAAAAACGGATTTAAAATAATCCGTGAAAGAAAAATGGGTCGGATCGGACCGGGTCGCGGGTCATGGGATTTTTCCGGATTGGTTTTTCATTAATTAATTTAATTATTTAATTAATTAATTAAAAAAAATTTTGTCCAAAAAGACTAATCAAATCAATCGATCTTTGACCAAATTCAAATCCGAATCCGAATCCATAGCCGAAGCAGAACCGAGCGAGCGACGACGACGACGGCGCGAGGCTTGCCTTCTTCTCAACTCTTTAAGAGCTAGAAGAAGAGCTTCTCTATATACATTGAGGGAAAATTAAAAAAAACGGATTTAAAATAATCCGAGAAAGAAAAACGGGTCGGACCGGACCAGGTCGCCTGTCATGGGTTTTTTCGGATTGGATTTTCGTTAATTAATTTAATTAATTAAATAATGTTTAAAAGGAATTTTGTCCAAAAAGATTAATCAATCAATCAATCTTTGACCAAATCTGAATTCGAATTCGAATTCGAATTCGAATCCGAATCCGAATCCGAAGCTGAGCCGAGCCGAGAGAGCGACGACGACGACGGCGCGAGGCTTGCCTTCTTCTCGACTCTTTAAGATCTAGAAGAAGAGCTTCTCTATATATACACATAGTTTTTCTTTCCTTCTTCCAATGAGAGACAAAGTGCACTAATTCAAAATTTCACTTCCCTCCATTTTTTTTCCCACCATTTTCCATTTACTCTCTTTAAGCTACACCAAGCTTATAATGAAGCTAAACTAAGCTTAAAGACCAACAATCCCCCACATGAATGGGGAATGGATATAAAATAAAGGAATGCACGGACGTGTGTGTGTTTTACATGCAAGAATTAATTGCATCTGGATAAGTAGGTTTCTCTTTGAACTTTCCGTAGTGAACTTATATCGGATATACTCGGTCAATCGGTAGATTTGATATCTTTGAACCGTCGAGCTTTTTTGTATACCTAGACAACATAAGTCACACAATCAATCCTTAACCATCTATGGTTCTCACGGTTGTCTTCATTTCATCCATGAACACCGCCTGGTTTCATGAGTGCTTAGAGAATGGGCCTTTACTTTTATTCCCCTTGAAGCGGCTTACACTTCACACTCACATAGATGATTCCTAATTGTGTAATCCTAAAGACACACTATCTGGTCATATCCTGTCAGACTTAGCAAATCATTAAAAAACTTTAAGCTTTATTGACCTTTACCTTGATTTTGAACATTGTCTTCATCACGAGAATGGGTTGAGTTATTTGACAATGTTGAACCATCATTCATTACTTTTTTGATCTCTTTGAACCTAGCTCTTGGGATCTCCAGTCTGCTAGGTCGAGTTACCGCCATGATGACTTGTTCTAAGCCTTAACCCTATTCCCCTTGATGATCTTTCAACTGCCTCTCTAGATAGGCCTTTTGTAGGTGGATCCGACACGCTATCTCTTAGCTTTACATAGTCAATGTGATAACACCACTAGAGAGTAGTTGTCTAACGGTATTATGTCTCAGTCGTTTATGACAAGATTTTCCGTTATACATAACGCTCCTTGCCCTTCCTATTGCCGCTTGACTATCACAATGTATACAAATAGGTGCCAAAGGTTTGGGCCAAAATGGAACATCTTCCAAGAAATTTCGGAGCCATTCAGCTTCTTCACCGTCCTTATCTAAAGCTATGAATTCAGATTCCATTATAGAACGGGCGATGCACGTTTGTTTGGATAATTTCCAAGACACTGCTCCACCCCCAATTGTAAAAATATATCCACTCGTGGATTTAACTTCAGATGATCCGGTGATCCAATTTGCATCACTATATCCCTCGATCACGGAGGGATATTTGTTATAATGCAACTCATAATTTTGGGTATGTTTCAAATACCCCAAAACTCGTTTCATTGCCATCCAATGTATATGATTGGGATTACCTGTAAACCGACTCAGTTTTCTAGTAACACATGCTATATCCGGTCGCGTACAATTTATGATATACATCAAACTTCCCAATACTCTTGCATAGTCCAGTTGTGAGTCACTTTCACCTTCATTCTTTTGAAGTGCATAACTCAAGTCTTGGCAATTTTGAAATCCAAATATTTGAACTTGTCAAGTACCTTTTCTATGTAGTGAGATTGTGATAATGCTAGACCTTGTGGAGTCTTGTGAATTCTAATTCCTAAGATCACATCAGCAACTCCTAAGTCTTTCATGTCGAATATGCTAGCCAACATGCGCTTTGTAGCATTTATATCTGTCATACTTTGGCTCATTATCAATATGTCATCAACATATAAACAAACAATGACTTCATGACCTAGAGTGTTTTTAATGTAAACACATTTGTCGCACTCATTGATTTTAAACCCACTTGCCAACATTGTTGGTCAAATTTGGCATGCCATTGTTTGGGTGCTTGTTTAAGTCCATAAAGCGACTTAACAAGTTTGCACACTTTTATTTCTTTACCAGGAACCACAAAATCCTCAGGTTGTTCCATGTAAATCTCTTCCTCCAATTCTCCATTTAAGAAAGCTGCTTTAACACCCATTTGATGGATTTCAAGACCATACACATCAACTAATGCCACTAACATCCTAATAGATGTTATCCTCGTTACTTGCGAGTAAGTGTCAAAGTAATCAAGGCCTTCCTTTTGTCTATAACCTTTGACAACAAGTCTTGCCTTATTTTTGTCAATAGTGCCATTTACTTTCATTTTTCGTTTAAAGATCCATTTCGAACCTAAAGGCTTATTTCCAGGAGGAAGATCAACCAATTCCCACATATGGTTATCCAAAATTGATTGAATCTCACTATTGTCTGCCTCTTTCCAAAATGCTGAATCAGAAGACGACATAGCTGCTTTAAAAGTTTGAGGTTCATTTTCAAGCAAGAATGTCACAAAATCTGGTCCAAAGGAAGTAGATGTTCTTTGACGTTTGCTACGCCTTGGATCTTCTACACTTGGAGTATTTTCCTTTGGTTCTTCCAGAGGTCGTATAAGTCTTTCACTTAACGACTCGCATTCAGTTTTATACAGATAAATGCTTTCAAAGAATTCAGCATTATCTGATTCCATTACCGTATTAACATGAATCTCAGGATTATCAGATTTATGGACCAAAAACCGACATGATTTACTGTTTGTAGCATATCCAATGAAAACGCAATGTACTATTTTGGTCCGATTTGTACCCTTTTAGGCAAAGGAACTTGTACCTTTGCTAGACACCCCCACATTTTGAAATATTTCAAGTTGGGTTTTCTTCCTTTTTATTTTTCATATGGAATAGATTGCGTTTTGTTGTGGGGTACTCTGTTGAGTATTTGGTTAGCTGTAAGGATAGCTTCCCCCCACAAACTCTGCGGTAATCCGGAACTTATTAATAAAGAATTCATCATTTTCTTTAATGTCCGATTTTTCCTTTCCGCAATTCCGTTGGATTGAGGTATGTAAGGTGCAGTAGTTTGATGGATAATTCCATATTCCGAACATATTTCTGCAAACGGAGATTCATATTCTCCACCTCTATCACTTCTAATCATTTTGATCTTTTTATTCAATTGATTCTCCACTCCATTCTTGTATTGTTTAAATGCTTCAATTGCTTCATCCTTACTATTAAGCAAATAAACATAACAATATCGAGTGCAACAATAAAAGTAATAAAATACTTTTTCCCACCTCGAGATGGTGTCGACTTCATATCGCAAATGTCAGTATGAATTAAGTCTAAAGGATTTGAATTCCTTTCAACAGACTTATAAGGATGTTTTACAAACTTAGATTCAACACATATTTGACATTTCGATTTATTACACTCGAATTTAAGCAATACTTCTAAATTTATTAACTTCCGCACGATTTTATAATTGACATATCCTAAACGAATATGCCATAAATTATTTGACTCTAACAAATAAGAAGAAGCTGAAATTTTATTCATACTATCAACAACCATTACATTGAGTTTGAAAAGGCCCTCCGTGAGGTAGCCTTTTCCAACATACATTTCATTCTTGCTTACAACAACTTTATTAGAAACAAATACACATTTGAATCCATTCTTCACAAGTAAAGAAGTATAAACTAAATTCTTCCTAATAGTAGGAACATGAAGAATGTTGTTGAGAGTTAACACCTTGTCGGAAGTCATCTTTAGGAAAATTTTCCCATAACCTTCAATCTTGGCTGTTGAATTATTTCCCATGGAAATCTCTTCTTCGGGACCAGCAATAGAGTAAGTCGCAAATGCTTCTTTTACAGCACAAACATGGCGAGTGGCTCCGGAGTCAATCCACCACTCCTTCGGATTTTCAACTAAGTTGCATTCCGAAAGCATTGCACAAATATCATCAATGTCATCATTCTTCTCCACTATGTTGGCATGTCCCTTCTTCTTATCCTTTTTCGGGAGACGACAATCAGGGGCTTTGTGACCAACTCTTCCACAGTTGTGGCAGTTGCCCTTGAATTTCTTTTTGTTATGCTCCTTAGTCTGTCCAGAAGATCTCTTCCTCTTCTTACTTTTTGGAGCAGTC
The DNA here is from genome assembly GCA_005239495.1 of Nicotiana undulata. NCBI lineage: Eukaryota > Viridiplantae > Streptophyta > Magnoliopsida > Solanales > Solanaceae > Nicotiana > Nicotiana undulata. The sequence continues at coordinate 83,972 of ML244951.1, forward strand.
TCCTCAATGATATTAGCTCCCATGATCGTTGAATTTCCACGAGACTTCTTCTCGGCTGTTTTGTTGTCTTCCTCAATCTTGAGACGAATCACAAGATCTTCCAACTTCATTTCTTTGCGCTAATGCTTAAGATAGTTATTGAAATCTCTCCACCAAGGAGGCAACTTTTCAATAATTGCAGCCACTTGAAATGCTTTATTCACGACCATACCTTCAGCAATAAGGTCGTGAAAAATAAGTTGAAGTTCTTGACTTGGGTTCCCACAGTTTTGCTATCTATCATTTTATAGTCAAGAAACTTGGCAACCACGAACTTCTTCAAGCATGCATCTTCTGTCTTGTACTTCTTCTCAAGTGCGTCCCATAATTCTTTCGAAGTATTCATCGCACTGTATACATTGTACAAGTCATCCTCTAAAGCACTTAAAATATAGCCTTTGCAAAGAAAATCTACCTGCTTCCACACCTCAACAATCATGAATTTTACACTGTCTGGCATGTACGCAGCAGGCACTGGAGACTCTTCACTAGTGAATTTATGCATACCAAGTGTGGTAAGCCAGAAGAACACCATTTGCTTTCATCCTTTGAAGTTGGCTCCAGAAAATTTCCCCGGCTTTTCTGCTGGTGGAACATCAGCCCGGCTTGATGAGGCTATCATTGCCGCAATAATCGCAGAACAATTTCCGTTATCATTTGCCATTTCTCACTATCAACAACAGAAGAGTTCAATCAATGGCAAAACCAAACAGTAAACAATACTGTAATTAACAATAAGCAGTATGTATAATAAATAAAAACTGAAAGTTTTTTAAATAGACTGTTTCACAGAAAACGATGAAGTTTTTATGTTCTTCAAATCGTTTTATGAATTTCAAAACTCTGATGACGTTTTTATATCTTCAAATCAGAATAATAAAATTCAGAATGGGTAGAAATCCACACTGGTTTTAATCTCCACAAAAAGAATACAGAATAATATAAAAATAATTTCCTTAAGATTGTTAAATAATCAGTATTGCTGCAAAATAAATAAAGCAGTAAACTTTATGAAAATACAAAAACAGAAAGTTAGTAGAAGTAGAACGTCAAAATAAATTCTGAACCGAGCCCACTGAATACACAGTGTGTTCTTAAGGAAATTATTCCCCTCAAGTACCCGAGGTTTTGGAATATATCCTCCCAGGATAGAACGATTTAACTCACCAGAGTATCGGTACCTAAAACTTTGGTGATTGGCGAACCACTCGATGGTCGTAAAACACACTGGAATATTTTGTGCAGAAGAAGAAGAAGAAGATCAGAAAAATTTCGTAAGTAAAAATTCTGGGATTCAAAGCATATTTACAGCCAATTTCGTATTGTTTCTTAAAAGGTTTTGCAACCTTTCGGAACAGCCATAGTTGTAGGAACATGTATGAATATTGAGGGAAAATTAAAAAACGAATTTAAAACAACCCGGGAAAGAAAAATGGGCCTGACCGGACCGGGTCGCGGGTCATGGGTTTTTCTGGATTGGATTTTCGTTAATTAATTTAATTAAATATTTTTTAAAAGGAATTTTGTCCAAAAAGATTAATCAATCAATCGATCTTTGACCAAATCTGAGTCCGAATTCGAATCTGAATCCGAAGCTGAGCCGAGCCGAGAGAGCGACGACGACGACGGCGCGAGGCTTGCCTTCTTCTCAACTCTTTAAGATCTAGAAGAAGAGCTTCTCTATATATACACATAGTTTTTCTTTCCTTCTTCCAATGAGAGACAAAGTGCACTAATTCAAAATTTCACTTTCCTCCATTTCTTTTCGCACCATTTTCCATTTTCTCTCTTTAAGATACAACAAGCTTATCATTAAGCTATACTAAGCTTAAAGACCAACAATTATTATATTTGATAATGCAATACCAAAAATTTGTTTGTGGTCCCTTTTTTCTTCTTTACTTCTTTGTCTTTTGTGAAAGACAAATTGTCTTGGTTATGGAATGTCTTTTTCTTCTCCTTATATTGAATTGTTCTTTGTTGGACTTGTAAAGTGGTAGTAAAAGGGAGTGGTCTCGCGCACATAAGAAATTGGTTCTGAAGGCAAAACAGGTGGATTTCCCCCTCCCCCCTTGCGCGTGAGATATACGTGAGGCCTAATCCAAATCTGGTTTTGCTAAAATTATTTTTTATTTTTTTAGCTTACCAGAAAAGTGTCCTAATACATGCTTACTGTTGCTCCCAAATGCATACGCAAGTATACGTGGTCGGCAAGTAATATAGGATTGTAAGTCCAGACGTCGTACCCACAGGGACCTGTGATTAACTATCAACTAAATTAAAACCAAACAATTAATCTATTCAAGCGGTTCCAAAAGTATGAATATTTAACTACAACTAGTCTACAGTAGCAAACTAAGAAATTAAAGAAACAAGTTGGTGAAATTTTAGAGACGAATTCAATGAGAGACAATATTCTAGAGCTATGGGTTAGCTAACAATCCTGTTTAGTTTGTCACTTAAATCATCTAATTAATTTATTTGGTTTATTGGTTGTCATGGTTAATATTTCTCATAACCTTCTCCCGAAGTACTACTCGCCTATTCTAGCTAATATAATGCGTATATTCCTATGGAGTTAGAATTAACAAGAACACGTTAATAATTCCTATATATTAACAAGCAAGGCGATTAAGTATATTCCTAACCTAACTGCAAATATGCCCCACACTTTGAGTTAAGATCTTGCTCTATTCGAGCTTATATGCAATCTAGAATTCCCTCTCTCGAGTTCAAACCTAAATTCGTAAATAGTATTCAATTGGTGATCAAGCAATCGAATAATTTAGCGCAAGATCAAATAAATAAACTTTATGATAAAATAATAAGAACAATTCAAGTTTCAAACTACAACGTTCATGCAGCACCCAAACTCGATTATATGTGATTAAGGACCTTATTAGCAGTGTTTAATTAGGAAAATCAGTGGAAAAGAGAGGATTAGGGCTTGAGTTTAAGAGACCTTTTAGGGGTGATTTGAGGGGTCATTTGGACTCTGATTTCAGCGTTCTTTATATGTACGGACTCGTGAGATGATGAGGATCGTTTTGGTATAAATTTTGTCGAGTTCCGAGACGTAGTCCTGAGGGTCGGGTTTTGGCTAATTTCGGGAATTGTGCATAAAGTTGATATGTTTCTATTGGGTTTCATCCCCCTAGCATATATTGATGTGAAAAATCTGAACTTGATAGATTTGGAGCACTCAGAAGTTGATTCGAGGGGCAAGCGTGTTGCGGAGTAGCTTTTCGGGCTAGTTTGAGGTAAGTAATGTCTTTAAATCCTGTCCTGAGGGTATGAAACCCTGAATTTTACATCCTTTCACGGTTTTGGAGTGATGCACACACTGGATGACGAGTGTGGGGCATGCACGAATTGAAAATTTTGAAATATGTTCCTTTTGAGAAGCATATGTTTTATAGTATTACCATGTTTTGATATATTTGGGTTGTAAGCCACTTTTGGGGCCAAGTGTCGATCTGTTTAAAAACCCTTGGGGGCTATTTTCCTGATATTCCTCACTTAGAAATTATGATTTTACACTCAGTCTTTCTTGTTAAATTGTTGACACTCAGATTTGTTGAAATTATTATTTCCTGAAATGAAATACTGTTTTGGGTCGAGAACCCCGTTTGTTATGGCCCGAGTGGCATATTGAGAGTGTCTGACTGAGTGAGGCCGAGGGCCAATATTGTGAGGATATTTATGATATGAGAGAGGCCGAGTGCCTGAGTGATTGATGCCATGATTTGGCTGTTTATAGCGCTTGGGTTGTAGGAGCCCCTCCGGAGTCTGTACACACCCCCAGTGAGCGCAGGTACTTACTGAGTGCGAGTGACGAGTGACGAGTGATTGGGAGGTATGCGTGACTGTGAGGTGATGAGTGACTGTTACTGAGTGATTGTGAGGTGTTGAGTGACTGATTATGAGTGATGATTTGGCCCGAGGGGCAGTTTATAATGATATTTTGCTGAGCTTTTGATTATGATTCACTTCATTTTTCATTCTGAGATTTGTGGGAGTTTACTGAGAAACATTTGAAAATATACTTGTTCAAGGGATTTTTACGGAAACTGGTTTTCACACATAAGTACTAGATGTATGCTTTATATTGGCTCGGTATTTTACTATTTGTGGATTGGTGTTTTGTGCTGTGTGTTTCTTATCTCCAAACTTGATTTATTCATTACTACTGAGTTGGCGTACTCATCTTTAGTCCATGCACCTCTGTGTGCAGATCCAGGTACTGGTTCTGAGTAGTAGCCATCTGAGTTCGTTCATCGGCAGCATTCGGGATTTTGAGGTAGCTGTCCAGCGTCTACAACTTCTCCATTTCCCTTCCTTCCTTTAGTATTTAGTATTTTGTTCTGTGACATTGTTTTATGACATTAGCAGTATTAGTAATATTCTTAGATGCTCGTGATCAGTTGACTCCAGTTCTGGGGAATGGTTTTAGACTGTTAGATTATATTATGATTTGTTAAAGACTTAGAAGATTTTATACTTTCTATTAATGATTTTGGTAAATTTTATTAAAGGAATTGTGTAATTATGTGATAGTGGCTAGTCTAGTTCCACAATAGGCGCCATCACGACCAGTTAGGATTTGGGGTCGTGACAAGTTGGTGGGTCGATTTTTATAATTTTGTAAAGATTGAAACTTTATTATTCGGAATAGTTCCTTATACGTTTTATGTGTACTTTGAAGTTGCTTTAGTTGATTTTGAGATGTCCGGAGGTCTTTTCGCCCGAGAAGTTTATTTTAGAGTACTGGGTTGTCTTCTTCGAGGTAATTATCTTGCCTAACCTTGTGTGGGGGAACTACCCCTTAGGATTGAGTCTTCTATGTTGATTATAGCCCGTGTACGCGAGGTGACGAGTGCGTACTCAGAATTATTTGCAAATAGGTTGGCTTTTTAGGATTCGTAGGTCCTTATATTCCCCGAGTATGACGTTGTAACTGTTACATTCGAGTTCCTAATTGCTAGTTTCATTTCTTCTTGTTCAAATTAGAAATTACTTGCTTAGTGTTCTTTGTTTCTTATTTGATCTTAATTGACTTAAATGAAGACTTTACCTTTCATACCGTTGTGCCTTATCTTCCTTCATAAACTGCCTATTTGGCTAGAACTAGTATAATCTCGCCCTATAATTGTTTAGCAGAAATTGGAATATCTATATGTTGGTGTCAAGCATGCCCGTGAGTCGTACATTGTGAATTATTTGATTTTCCCTTAAGTTCTACTTAGGTTCAGTTGATAATCATCCGTGTTGATGGTTTTTCCTTGGTGTTGCATATTACTGAGCATTGTTCAAACCGAGTTTATTCCGTGAAACTAATCGTTTAAGTGAGATTGGTTATAGCTATTTCCCTTGCCGGGATGATATTGTTTCCATTGTTGACTCCCTTGCCGGGACAATATGGGTTATATTATTGTTTATGCGTTTGATGATATTATTTCCATTGTTGAATCCCTTGCCGGGACAATATGATTTCTATTGTTGTTCATGCTGTTGATGGTGTTGTTTCCATTATTGACTCCCTTGCCGGGACATTATGATTTCTATGATTGTTTATGTTGTTGATTCCCTTGTCTGAATGCTATCATTTTATTTTTTGGGTGAGAAAGAGTGTAAAGCACGAAGGGTGATGTCGTGCCATTGTTTATATTCATTATCATGTGAGGAAAGAGTGTAAATCACGAAGGTTGATGTCGTGCCATATTATTGAGAGTAAAAGCACGAAGGGTGATGTCGTGCGTAATATTGTGAGTGAGTTCATGGCACGAATGGTGTTTCCGTGCAGGTGAGGATGAGGGACATGCATTATGATGTGATATCTGTTTCCCCGTGTATACGTGTGCCCGTACTTTGAGCTGTTATTGTTGTACTTTCATATTTGGTGCGACTTGTAATTATTGTCCTGTACTTGACCTTTATCTCATTGTTGTTTCCCTGGACATGACTTTTACTTATTTAATTTGCTTAATTTACGTGTCATATCGGTAGATTTCTATGGGGAGGACGAGAGTAAAAGTACGAAAGGTGATGCCGTGCACGTGTTCTATTGGAAACTATGTCTGAAAGACAATTATTGAAAAGTAAAGTTTAAAGGAATTTACCTTGAAGGAAACTATGTTTGCAAGGTTATTATTTTCCAAAGGTATGTTTGCAAAGTATTTATTTGAAAGAAGTTATGTTTGGAAAACATCTACTAGAAAGGTACGTTTGAAAAGCTTTTATTGAAAGGAATTTGTGTTTGAGGTTTTCGTTCTGTACAGTATATTTATATATCGCTAGAGGAAGTGTATTTCGAAGAAGACTTTACTCAAAATGAAATGACTACATTTTTAAAAAAAACATTAAATATAAACTTACGATTTAAAGGTTTCACTCGGAGAATTGGCTAAATTGTAGGAGTTGTTGACCAAGGCTTGAGAGGGGAATTATTGCAGTGCTGAGTTACTATTGTTTTTACTGTGTTGTGGTTTCTGCTTTTGAATTGCACCCTCTCCTTTCTTCTGTGTAATATTACGATGTTCTGTGTTATTTGCTGTATCTTCCTTCCACTTTGTACTTGTTATGTTGATAATTATATGGTATAACCATTATACCGGTGTCATGTTATGTCATTCCTATACGTATGTCTATTTAATTTATTAGACCAGTGGGTGTCTTGACTAGTCCTCGTCACTACTCCACCGAGGTTAGTCTTGATACTTACTGGGCACCGCTGTGGTGTGCTCATGCTACTCTTCTGCAAATTTTTGTGCATATCCCAAGTTTTTGCATAGCAGTTGATCGATAGCTAGCAGCGCAGTTGCTGTGTTGGAGACTCGAGGTAAAACCGCTTCAGCATTTGCGGTTTCAGAGTCACCTTCTTACAAGTAGTATTCATATACTATTGTATTTATTCCGAACAGTGGTATTTAGAGATGTTAGTGTATATTTCTTAAAGCTTATGACTTGTACTTACCGGGTTTTGGGATGATATGTAATGTATAGAGATTTTTTTTATCTAGAAGCATTCAAAAGTTTCAATATTTTATTTATGTTTACTAAAAGTTAGGCTTACCTAGTCCTTAAGACTAGGTGCCGTCACGATACCCAGCGGAGGGAAAATTGGGCCCGCAAGAGTGGAAAGAGGCTTCGCAGATGCGAAATTTGGCAAGACCAGGGAAAGGCGCAGATGCGGATATTTGACCGCACCTGCGAGGTCGCAGATGCAGAAGTGGAGTCGTATGTGTGGAATTGCCCGGTTTAATAAAAAACCACAGGTGCGTTCCACCTGAGCGCAGGTGCGGACCGCAGGTGCGAAAAGCCTGGGAAGAAAAGTATAAAAAGGGGACTTCACGAATTTTAACCCTCTTTTCACCATTGTTGTGCGGGTTCCAAGCTTTTTGAGGGTTTTTGAAGGGGAAAACGTTTGTGCATCATTGAGGAGCAACGCAAGTAGTTTGAGCAACTGCGCCAGGGGGAGTTGTCAGTCACACAGTACGAGATGCATTTTTTTGAGTTGGCTCGACATGCTTCTGAGTTAGTCCCTACTGATAGGGAGAGGATAAGGAGGTTTGTAGATGGTCTCACGTATCACCTTCAGATCTTGGTGACTAGGGAGAGGGTGTCAGGTGCCACATTTGAGCAGGTTATTGACATTGTTTGGGATATTGAGTCGGTTCGCAGGCAGGAGCATGAGGAGAGAGAGGCCAAGAGGCCTCGGGGATCAGGTTGTTTCAGCGGTGGCCCTTCCATAGGGCAGTTTCAGCACAACAGAGGTCGTCTATTTAGACCTCCTCATCCATCTCGCCCAGCTTATAGTGGCGCATCTTCGGGGCAGGGTCCCCGCAGCTCTTATCCGGGGCGTTCATCTTTTAGTGCCCTTCCAGCTCAGATCTCCCCCAGAGCATCATCATTTCAGGGTTCTTCTATGCACGGTTCATCCGATGGCTATTCTAGTGGCAGGGGTCCTCTTCAGTCCCCATCTCCAACTCCAGGTAGTTGTTTTGAGTGTGGAGAGTTTGGACATGGGTGGAGGCAGTGTCTTCGTCGTCCTGGTAGTTCATCTCAACAGAGGGTTCAGCCCTCGACTTCAGCCCCAGTTACTTCGCCACCTACCCAGGCAGCCAGGGGTGCTGGTCAGGCAGCTAGAGGCCTCCCTAGAGGGGGAGGTCGAGCAGGTGGAGGCCAGCCACGCATTTATGCACTCCCATCTAGGCCTGATCTATGGCTTCAGATGCGGTGATTATAGGTACCATCTCAGTCTATCACAGTGATGCTTTGGCTTTATTTGACCCTGGTTCCACATACTCTTATGTTTCGTCGTATTTTGCTCACTTTCTGAATATGCCCCGTGAGTCCTTAGTTACGTCTGTTCATGTTTCGACTCCGGTGGTCGATACTATTATTTTTGACCGTGTGTACCGGTCGTGTGTTATATCTATTGGGGGTCTGGAGACCCGAGTAGACTTGTTGTTGCTCAGCATGGTTGATTTTGATGTGATATTGGGCATGGATTGGTTATCCCCATGTCATGCTATTCTTGATTGTCACGCTAAGACCGTGACCCTGGCTATGCCCGGAGTTCCGAGAGTTGAGTGGAGAGGGTCTATAGAGCATGTGCCTAGCAGAGTGATTTCTTATTTGAAGGCTCAAGTTAAGGTTGAGAAAGGGTGTGAATCTTATCTTGCTTTTGTGAGGGATGTTAGTAGTGAGACTCGTTCTGTTGATTCTGTTCCGGTGGTCCGTGATTTTTCGGACGTATTCCTTGCAGACCTGCCAGGCATGCCCCCTGACAGGGATGTTGATTTTGGTATTGACTTGGTGCCAGGCACTAGGGGTGGGCATAAAATCCGAAAAACCGAATTCCGAACCGAATTAATTTGGTATTTCGGTTTTTTCAGTATTTCGGTACGAAAATTTTGGTATTTCGGTAATTCGGTTCAGTATACGGTATTGGAATTTTGGTATTTCGGTATACCGAAACACCGAAATAGTGTAGTCCAAGCCCAACTATTTTTTTTATTATTTTTCAGCCCAATAACCTTAAGCCCACACCCCAAAAGTCCAAAACACCTATTAATTTAATATTTCTCGTATTACTACTAATATAACAAAAAAGTGAAATTGATTTCTTAAACTATGAGTAGAAAAGTATTTAGAATCAATAGAAAAGGTTTCCTTTTCGATGACTTATTTTGCAAACTTCAAATTAAAAAGTGAGATAGTTACTTCTATTTCAATTTGAATATTTAGCTAACATTATTTTGATAAAGACCATTTAACAAACAAATACACTGACCATTTTCAGTTTAATACAAGCTGTATTGGATTCAAAAGTCGAAGAGCTATAGATTTGAATAAGCAGAAGCCTCGTAACATAGATTTGGTTTAAACCGAATACCGAAATACCGAACCGAAATTCTTAAATACCGAACCGAATTACCGAATGCCCACCCCTACTAGGCACCCGGCCTATCTCTACTCCACCTTATCGTATGGCACCAGTAGAGCTGAAAGAATTGAAAGAGAAGTTTTAGGAACTCTTAGATAAGGGGTTCATTCGGCCTAGTGTTTCACCTTGGGGTGCACCGATGTTGTTTGTGAAAAAGAAAGATGGCTCCATGCGCATGTGTATTGATTATCGGCAGCTGAATAAGGTTACGGTGAGGAACCGGTATCCTTTGCCCCGTTGATGACTTATTTGATCAGCTTCAAAGAGCTAGAGTGTTCTCCAAGATTGACTTGAGGTCCGGGTATCATCAGTTGAAGATTCGGAATTCTGACATTCTGAAGACTGCTTTCAGGACCAGATATGGTCATTATGAGTTTCTGGTTAGGTCATTTGGGCTGACCAATGCCCCAGCCGCGTTCATGCATTTGATGAACAGTGCGTTTCAGCCTTATCTTGATTCTTTCGTCATTGTGTTCATTAATGACATCCTGGTGTATTCTCGTAGCCAGGAGAAGCATGCTCAGCATTTGAGAGTTGTGTTACAGAGGTTGAGGGAGGAGAAGCTTTATGCAAAATTCTCCAAGTGTGAGTTTTGGCTTGGTTTAGTAGCTTTCTTGGGGCACGTGGTGTCTAGTGAGGGTATTCAGGTTGATCCGAAGAAGATTGAGGCGGTGCAGAGTTGGCCCAGACCGTCCTCAACTACTGAGATTAGGGGCTTCCTTGGTTTGGCGGGATATTTCCATCGCTTTGTGGAGGGATTCTCTTCTATTGCTTCACCCTTGACCAGATTGACCCAGAAGGGTGCTCCATTCAGATGGTCTGATGAGTGTGAGGAGAGTTTTCAGAAGCTCAAGTCAGCATTGACCACAGCTCCGCTACTGATTTTGCACACTGGTTCGGGTTCTTATACAGTCTACTATGATGCTTCTAAAGTTGGTTTGGGAGCGGTATTGGTGCAGGACGGTATGGTGATTTCCTACGCGTCTAGGCAGTTGAAGGTGCACGAGAAGAATTATCCAGTGCACGATCTTTAGTTAGCTGCCATTGTTCATGCCTTGAAGATTTGGCGCCATTACTTGTATGGGGTGCAGTGTGAGATTTTCACCGATCATCGTAGCTTACAGTATCTGCTGAAGCATAAGGACTTGAATTTGCGTCAGAGGAGATGGTTGGATCTTCTCAAGGATTATGAGCTTACTATTTTGTATCATCCGGGGAAGGCCAATGTAGTGGCCGATGCCCTAAGTCGCAGAGCCGAGAGTTTGGGGAGTCTAGCTTACCTTTCAGCAGCAGAGCAATCTTTAGCACTTGATGTTCAGGCTTTAGCAGGTCAGATGGTGAGATTGGATTTGTTAGAGCCTCCGCGGGTATTAGCTAGAACGGCTTCCCGGTCTTCTCTTTATGATCAGATTAGGGCACGCCAGTATGATGACCGTCACTTGTTAGTTCTTCAGGACATGTTCCGTCGAGATGATGCCAGGGATGTGATTATTGGTGATGATGGGGTTATGAGGATGCAGGGCCGTATTTGCGTGCCCAATGTGGATGGGCATTGAGAGTTGATATTAGTAAAGGCCCATAGCTCGCTGTATTCCATCCATCCGGGTGCCGCGAAGATGTATCAGGATCTGAGACAACAGTATTGGTGGAGGCGGATGAAGAGAGATATTGTTGAGTATGTAGCACGGTGTCTCAACTTCCAGCAGGTCAAGTATGAGCACCAGAGACCAGGTGGATTACTTTAGAGGTTAGATATTCTGAAGTGGAAGTGAGAGTGGATCACTATGGACTTTGTAGTTGGGCTTCCATAGACTTCGAAGGGTTTTGATGCGATTTGGGTCATTGTGGATCGGCTGACCAAGTCCGCGCACTTTATTCCTGTCAGTACTACTTATACTTCAGAGCGGTTAGCTAGTATCTACATCAGGGAGATTGTCCGATTGCATGGAGTTCCAGTTTCTATCCTTTCTGACATAGGTACTCAGTTTTGGAAGGCCGTGTAGAGAGGTATGGGTACTTAGGTAGAGTTGAGCACAACATTTCATCCTCAGACCGACGGGCAGTCGGAGCGGACTATTCAGATTTTGGAGCACATGCTACGTGCCTGTGTGATTGATTTTGGGGGTTCGTGAGATCAGTTTCTGCCACTCACGAAGTTTGCATATAATAATTACTACCAGTCCAGTATTCAGATGGCCCCGTATGAAGATTTATATGGTAGGAGGTGTAGATATTCGGTTGGTTGGTTCAAGCCCGGTGAGGCTAGGCTATTGGGCACAAATTTGATTCAGGATGCGTTAGAGAAGGTGAAGTTGATTCAGGAGCGATTTCGCACGACGTAGTCTAGACAGAAGAGTTATGTGGACCGGAAGGTCCGGGATGTGTCTTTTATGGAATGTGATAAGGTACTACTGAAGGTATCACCCATGAAGGGTGTTATGAGGTTCGGGAAGAGAGGAAAGTTGAGTCCTCGGTTTATTGGTCCTTTTGAGGTTCTTCAGAAGATTGGAGATGTGTCTTATAGACTTGCCTTTCCACCCAGCTTATCGAGTGTTCATCCGGTATTTCATGTTTCGATGCTTCGGAAGTATGTTGGTGAACCATCTCATGTTTTGGACTTCAGCACCGTTCAACTCGAGGGTGATATGTCATGAGGTAGAGCTAGTAGCAATTTTGGATCGTCAGGTCAGAAAGTTGAGGTCTAAGAATATAGCATCAGTGAAGGTACAATGGAGAGGTCAGCCAGTGGAGGAGGCTAATTGGGAGACCGATCGGGAGATGCAGAGCAGATATCCTCACTTGTTTGAGACTCCAGGTATATTTCTAGACCCGTTCGAGGACGAACGTTTGTTTAAGATGGGGAGAATATAATGACCCGGTCGGTCGTTCCGTAGAATCTGCATTATATTTACTGTTTCTGCCTTGTCATAGGTTGGTTATACTGTTTATGATGGGTTGGAGCCGGTTGGCTCGGGTGCAGAATGGTTGTAGTGAGAATGGAGACACTTAGTCTCTAAAAAATAGCTCTATAGTTGGAAAAGTCAACCAAGAGTTGACTTATTAGTGAACAACCCCGAAATGCGGATATTATGGCTCGGATAGCTTCGTTAGGTGATTTGGGAGTTAGAAGTGTGTTCAGAATATTTTTGTGATGTCCGGTGTAGAATTAGGCTTGAATTGGCGAAAGTTAGTTTTTGGTAATTTTTGGTCGGCAGTGGAAAATAGGCTATCGGGGTCGGAATGGAATTTCGGAAGTTAGAACATGTTCGTAACGTCATTTTGGATATGTCTGCAAAATTTCAGGTCAATCGGAGGTGTTTTGGATAGTTTCGACATCGTTGGTGGAATTTAGAAATTTCAAAGTTCATTGGCTTGAATTTGATGCGAATTTGGTGTTTTGATGTTGTTTTGGGTGTTCCGAGAGTGAAACTAAGTTTGAATGATCATTTATGATGTGTTGGTATATTTGGTTGGGGTCCCGAGGGGCTCGATATGGTTTTGAGTGGTTAACGGGGAGTTTGGAGTGTTTTTGTTGTTGCTGAAGTTGCTGGTGCTGTTGTTTCCGCACCTGCGTATGTTTGATCGTAGGTGCGGGCCCGCAGGAGCGGAAAGAGGCTCCGCAGGTGCGAAATTTGTCCAGCCCAGGGAAAGGCGCAGATGCAGATATTTGACCGCACCTGTGAGGTCGCAGATGCGGAAGTGGAGCCGCAGGTGCAGAATTGCCCGGTTTAATGAAAAACCGCAGGTGCGAAAAGCCTGGGCAGAAAAGTATATAAAGGGGACTTCACGATTTTTAACCCTCTTTTCACCATTGTTGTGTGGGTTCCAAGCTTTTTGAGGGTTTTTTAAGGGGAAAACGTTTGTGCATCATTGAGGTAAGCTTTTTGGACTTATTAACTCGATTATATGGATTAAAGACCTTATTAACAGTGTTTAATTGGAAAATCAGTGGAAAAAGGGTAAACTAGGGCTTGAGATTATGCGACATTTTAAGGGTGATTTGAGGGGTCATTTGGACTCCGATTTTAGAGTTCTTTATACGTACGGACTCGTGAGATGATGATGATCGTTTTGGTATAAAGTTTGTCGAGTTTCGAGATGCGGGCCCAGGGGTCGGGTTTTGTCTAATTTCGGGTTTTGTGCATAAAGTTGATATGTTTCGATTGAGTTTCATCCCCTTAGCATAATTTGATGTGAAAAATCTGAACTTGATAGATTTGGAGCACTCGGAAGTTGATTCAAGAGGCATGCGTATTGCGGAATAGCTTTTCCGGCTAGTTTGAGGTAATTAATGTCTTTAAATCTTGTCCTGAGGGTATGAAACCCCGAACTTAGCATCCTTTCACAGTTTTGGAGTGACGCACACACTGGATGACGAGTGTGTGGCGTGCACGAATTGGAAATTTGGAAATATGTTTCTTTTTAGGCATCTATTGAGTTGCGAAACTGCTTTTAAAGCATATGTTTTATAGTATTACTATGTTTTGACATATTTGGACTGTAAGCCATGTTTGGGGCCTAGTGCCGATCTGTTTTAATCCCTTGGGGGCTATTTATGATATTCCTCACATAATAATTATGATTTTACACTCAGTCTTTCTTGTGAAATTGTTGACACTCATATTTGATGATATTATTATTTTCTGAAATGAAATACTGTTTTGGGTCGAGAACCCTGTTTATTATGGCCCGAGTGGCATGTTGAGAGTGTCTGACTGAGTGAGGCCGAGGGCCAATATTGTGAGGATGTTATGATACGAGAGAGGACGAGAGCCTGAGTGAATGATGCCATGATTTGGCTTGTTTATAGTGCTTGGGCTGTAGGAGCCCCTCCGGAGTCTGTACACACCCCCAGTGAGCGCAGGTACCTTTTGAGTGCTAGTGCCGAGTGATGAGTGATTGGGAGGCATGAGTGACAGTGAGGTTTCCCGAGGGGCTGATGCTTAGTGACTATGAGGTGCCGAGTGACTGTTACTGAGGGATGGTGAGGTGCTGAGAGATTGATTATGAGAGATGAATTGGCCCGAGGGGCTGTTTTATAATGATATTTTACTGAGTCTTGATTTTGATTTACTTCATTCTTCTATACTGATATTTTTGGGAGTTTTACTGAGAGATATTTGAAGATGTACTTGTTCAAAGGGTTTTTTCATGGAAATTGGTTTTCAAACTTATGTATTAAAAGTATGCTTTACTCAGACTCTGTGTTTTAATATTTTGTGGATTGGTGTTTTGTGCTCTGTGTTTCTTATCTCCAGACTTGATTTATTTTTATTACTACTGAGTTGGCGTACTCATCATTACTCCCTGCACCTCTGTGTGCAGATTCATGTACTGGTTCTGAGCAGTAGTCATTTGCGTCAGTTCGGCGTCAGCACTTGGGATTTCGAGGTAGCTGTCTAGTGTCCACAGCTTCTCCATTTTCTTTCCTTCATTAGTATTTAGTATTTATTTTTGATACATTGTTTTATGACATTAGCAGTGTTAGTATTATTCTTAGATGCTCGTGATATGTTGACTCCAGTTCTGGGGAATGGTTTTAGACTGTTAGATTATATTACGTTTTGTTAAAGACTTAGAAGATTTTTACTTGTTGTTAATAATTTTGGTAAATTTTATTAAAGGAATTGTGTAATTATGTGATAGTGGCTAGACTAGTTCAACGATAGGTGCCATCATGACGTGTTAGGATTTGGGGTCGTGACACATCCTCACCTCAAGATTTGACTCACAAGTATCACGCATTTTCACAACCTGCTTACTTACTCTAACATAGAGGTCAACAACATTATCTTTCCTTCACGAATCAAGTGCCCTCGCACAACAAAAGATAGTAGTTCCACACACATAGAATTCAAGAATAATTAGGAACTCAATATAGAAAGAATCCACTCACTCTCAGAAATAAAATTCATATGCCACAAAAGATGAACCATAGGTTTGCCCATAGCGTACTACTCTACTAATCGAGCTCATTCAGTCAAGGATCAATTAGGACTTTATTTTGTAATGTAGACTGCATGACAGGCATGATACATTTAGATATACGAGTGACTACACCTCCTTAAGAACTTTAATACATACACTTTAACATTTAAAACCCCACACTTTTGTCAAACCATAACTCCACCTTCACATCAATGTAAATTATCTCCATACTTCTTTAAGCACAATTATATCAAGAGTCACCACTATCAAGGAATATTTTTCACACAATACAACTACTTTTTTTTATTTTCTTTTTTTCAATTCAAGTGTCTCTTACTTTTTCAATACAATGCACATTTCTCCTTATTTCATTAGTTCCACTCAAAATCCAAACTAGCACCCCACTCTTTAAATTTTACAAATTTCATTACAATTCAAGTGCTCATGAGAGGTGAAAAGGTTCAAATAGATGGTTAATTTAAATAAATGGGTAAGGCTTGTAATGTGGTTGCCAAAGAAACAGGATTACAGGCTCAAAGGGATTAACTACCATACATAACAATAAGGCGGGTAAATTATATAACTATTTCAACAAAGAAACGCCTATATCACTTCCAAGACTGAACAACGCTACTATTTCGCTTTGCAAACACAGGGCAAGTTCTAGACATCAAATTCAATGCACGAATGACACACAAACCTCACACATACATCGCACATAACTTACTTAGGATTGGAATCATCAAGACACTCTAGTCAAAGAAGTTAAGCAAAGTTAAGATCATGCAATTTAAGGTACTTATACAAGAGTCAAAAGATGAGTCTAAACGTCACAACCAAAGTACTCACTATTCTCAAGGCATAACAAAGTCAAGAGATATTGCTCCAATTCAAATCACAACACATTGGCTCCTACGTAGTCCTAAAAATACAACTAACTACACCCGGTTCAAATAAAACCCTTGAAAAAGAACCGCGGCAAAAAGAAAACCAAGGCGGAATTATTACACTACCTAACAAAAGAAAATCTTTTTGTCTTTTTTCTTTAGACTTAAATCCCTCAAGAAACCTGTCGAATGAGATCCATCGTCGGGAGAAGTCCAATTTTTCTACTTTTTTCATTTTTGTTCAACAAAAACTACTACACTCTACTACAACTAAGCTAAGATAGCACAGAAACTCACCCAGATAATCTCCTCCACCCCACACTTAAAATTGTGCAATGTCCTCAATGCACACTATAAATAACAAGAAGATAAAAGAGACTCCCTAGTAGACCAAAGGCCGAAGCATTAGCAGCTCACGGGATACTAAGACTTCTCCTGGGTATGATCCTTTGTGTGGGAGCCCCACACTTAGTTTCAATCAACTGCTCGATTTTTCACACGCCTAATGGCTTTGTTTCCTATGCTTATCATCCTACAAAATCAAAACAATCACTACAAAAATAATATAATAAGAAAAAAAATAAAATTACCAATACAAAGTGCCTTATTTATACAAAGTGACACAACAAAAAAAATAACAATAAACAAAAAGAAAAGAACAAAAAATTAGAATTGGGTTGCCTCCCAACAAGCACCTTATTTATCGTCGCGGCACGACGCCATCACTTTCACCATTTTTCCTTCTACTTTGAGGATATAAATTGCGCCCCCAACTTTGCATCAATTTTTCTATCACGTTTCTGGGGCTGTGGTGTAAAAATAAAGGAACCAAACAATAGATATCGCATCTTGCACTTCTTGTCCTTTAAATATGGGATTTCGTTTTATCTCCTTGGTATGGAAAATTTCAGAATATAAATACTTTGTTCCTCATCCATTGACTCCTCCATATGCTCAAATGGATCAATTCTCGTGTCACCAACCAAGCACAATATTGTAAAATGGTTAGAATAAGGTCCAATGCGCTCCAACTCTAGAATCCCTTCACTTTTGACATCCTCACTTTTGCACACTTCGTCAACCTTGGCATCATTAATAATTTGGTCGAATAGTTAGAATTCCTCTTTCCGCTCCACAAGCTGGCCAATATCCACAAAAATAGGTTGTAGGGCATCAGGCACCTAAAGCTTTTTATTCAATTGAGCCTGCAAGTCATGGATATCTGAGCCAAATTGGTCTATCTCTTGCCTGAGCTCAGTTCTTCCTTCTATTAGTTGTCCTGCCATATTTGACAAATAATTACATAGAACCCCATGAAATTGTACCATTGAACTTGTTTCTCTAGCCAAGATTGACTCATAGTATCTGCTTCTTCAAAGTAATCTTCTTGTGGGAACTCACTCTCTTCATCGAGTTGAGGTTCTTCTAGAAAATTGGCAATTAATTCATCCATTCTAGCCTGGAGTCTTTTTATCGCTAAGGTGTCAAGAACTTGTTGCTCGGTTACTTGCCTTATCATGTCCATAATAGCCTTCCGATTTTCATCTTATTGCTCGGCTACTCGCCTCATTATGTCCATAATACGAGCATCGCGGTCCATATCCTCCACTTCATTTCTCCTATCAAACTCATAAACATCATTAGAAATATTATAATAAGAGCTCTAAGATGAATAATAATAATTAGAACAATCATCTCAATGGACACCTTGACCACACATATTACACATATTCCACCCATCAGATTGAGATTCACAACTTTGCCACAAGTGTTGTCCTCCACAATATGGACATGGATCATCAAAATAAGAATAATCAATATTCTACCAATTCTCATTCCAAGATGCCATGTCAACAAAGATAGTAAAATACTAAACTAAGCTAAAAATAAAAACTTGAATATACAAAAAGTATTATCTAATCTAGTAGAATAGATAATTTCTAAGTCCCCAGCAACGGCGCCAAAAACTTGTTGCTCCCAAACGCACACGCAAGTATACGTGATCGACAAGTAATATAGGATTGTAAGTCCAGATATCGTACCCACAGGGACCTGTGATTAACTATCAACTAAATTAAACCCAAACAATTAATCTATTAAAGCGGTTCCTAAAGTATGAATATTTAACTACAACTCATCTAGAGTAGCAAACTAAGAAATTAAAGACACAAGTTGGCGAAATTTTAGAGACGAATTCAATTAGAGACAATATTCTAGATCTATGGGTTAGCTAACAGTCCATTGAGTTTTTTACTTAAAGCGTCTAATTAATTTATCTGATTTATTGGTTGACAGGGTTAATATTGCTCGTAGCCTTCTCCGAAGTACTGCTCTCATATTCAAGCTTATCTAACGCTTATATTCCTATGGAATTAGAATTAATAAGAATACATTAATAACTCATGTATAGTAACTAAGGAAGGAGATTAGGTATATTCGTATCCTAACCGTAAATCCACCCCCCACTCAAAGTTACGATCTTTGTGATGACCCAAAAGGGGTCATCTTATGAAAATTTAATTATGACTGTGTTCCGAGGCCCCGAAAGCCTCCTTCAATCTCACCTCGATGTGCGTGAGCAGCCTGGGCGCGTAGCCGGGAAGCCTTTATGTGAAAACTTGATAAAGAGTTGAATTTATGATAATTAATTAAATAAAGTTGACTTTGGTCAATATTTTTTGGTAAACAGACCCGGATCCGTGATCTGACGGTCCCGGAAGGTCCGTAGAAAAATATGGGACTTGGGCATATGCCCGGAATCGAATTCCGAGGACCCAAGTTCGAGAAATGAATTTTTAAAGAAAATTGTTTTTTTAAAATAATAAAGGCTTATGAAAATGAACCTTGATGTGAAACCTGTGCTGCCGAGCCCGTATTATGGGTCCGGATCCCGGAACATGTCTAATATTTGTTATTTAAGTTATATGTGACATTTGGTAAGAAAAGCACTTGATTTGACAGGTTTCGGATCAAAATGGGAAATTTAGGGTTAGTGAAGTTTTGAGAATTTTCATAGAACTTGAAATTTGGCTTGGAATCTGATTTTATGCTACCGAGGTCCGAATGCAATTCCGAGACCGATAGTTCCGTTATATCATTTGTGACTTGTCTGCAAAATTTGAAGTCATTCCGAGTGGTATAGACCCGTTCGGCGCATTGAAGTGAATTCTAGAATTTCTTAAGACTTAAGTTATGAATTTAGGGGTTTTGGGATGTGATTTTGAGTTTTAGCGATGTTTTGAGTGTTCCGAGGGCTCGATCAAGTCCGTTTTATGATTTAGGACTTGTTGGTATATATTTACGGGGGCTCGGGTGGGCCCAAGTGCCTCCCGGACACCACACGAGGCCAAAAACCAGCCAAAACAACTGCTGGTGCACTGTTGCTGGTTTGACCGCAGGTGCGGTTGCCCAGCCGCAGGTGCGAGACAGCTCCTGCGGTCCCAGCCTCGCAGGTGAGAAAAACCAGGGGCCCCCCCTTCTTCCGCAGGTGCGGAACTTCTTCCGCAGGAGCGGGTCCGCTGGTGCGGAAAACCACTCCGCAGGTGCGACCCCAGCCCCTTTGTCCAATTTCTGCAGGTCTGAGCCCCAAGCCGCAGGCGCGGGACCGCAGGTGCGGTCCTAGGGCCGCAGGTGCGGAAGTCGCTGTAGCCAGCAGTATATAAGTGCCAAACTCGGGTACTTCTTCATTTTTCACATTCAAAACTCCATTAAAGGGCTTAGGAGTTTGGGAAAACCTATCCACGACCAGTTCCGGTAAGAGGTAAGTAACTCCACTCCATTTTTCTAGTTTAATTCACGAATTTCAAAGGGAATTAGCTACAAATTATAGGAAAAATTCGGGTTTAGGGTAGTAAATTGGGATTTTTGAGAAATTGGGTGAATTATCCAATTTTGTTATGAATTCATGTATAAATCACATAATCATGATCCTTAGGCTTCGGGTAATGGGTCCCTTCAAGAATTTTCGAAATCCGATCGCGTGGGCCCAGGGTCGAATTTCTGCAAACCTTCAAGAATGCTAAATTTTGGAATTTCTTGTTAATTCTCCTTCTTTGGACTGAAATTGATTCAATTATACCATGTTTGGCTAGTTGTGAGCCGTCAAGAGTAGATTTCGGAGATTCGGGCGCATCCTTGATCCGAGGGGTGATATCGTCACGAGGTGCGTCTCCTTTCTAACCTTGTAAGAGGGAAGTTGTCCCCATAAGTGTTCTATGTGTTGTAGGTTTGTATTTGGGGGGCTGCGTGCGTACCTTGTGACGAGAGTCCGTACGTAGCGACTACTATTTTTATGTCCGGGTAGTGTAGGACCACAACATTCCATGTATTCTGCCTTAAATTGAAGTATATGCTTAAATTCATGCTTGATATACTACAGTCTCCCTGAGCTTTCATTTACTTAATAATTGGGGAGGATTGTGATGAATTGAACTTTACATTTGTGTGTGCATGATAGCCGCCTCGTAATTTACATTCCGTGAGCGGCATATGGTTTCCTTCACTCTTACAGGAGCGGGCCGTGCGCCACGACGAATTTATAGTGCACTCACGGTACGGGCCGGTCGATCCCCGGCAGTGCACATGGATTTATTTGAGAATGCACTTATGGTACGGGCCGGTCGATCCCTGGCAGTGCATGGACGAAGTTACATTATGATACGGTGTGATTACATTGATAGACGCACTTACGGTACGGGCTGGTCGATCCCCGACAGTGCGTAGTTGGACTCTTGGTAAGCATTCACTCATGGTACGGGCCGGTCGATCACCGGCAGTGCATAGATCTTCTTGATATGATTACATTATAAGCATGCACTCATGGTATGGGCCGGTCGATCCCCGGCAGTGCATAACTCTTCTTGATATGATTACATTATAAGCATGCACTCATGGTACGGGCCAGTCGATCCCCGGCAGTACATAGCTATTCTTCCTCCCGACTCTAGCCGGTTGCTTTACACTTATGTGCGCATGACTGTTTGGTGCTGAATTCCTGATTTATGACGTGATAGGTGGATGGGAAAGGAGATAGGGAGGTTGATACTGCTTTCGATATTTATTTGGAAACTCTGTATTCTCTTTACAATTGTGGTGCATTGTTTACATGTCTACTGTTTTCCTTACATCCTGCTTTACATTATTACTGTTGGACCTTAGTGAGTATCGAGTCGACCTCTCGTCACTACTTCTTCGAGATTAGACGGGATACTCACTGGGTACATATTTATATATGTACTCATGCTGCACTTTCTTTTCTTCTGTACTTGACTGTACAGGTCCGGAGGCTAGTATTTCGGATTATCAGGCCGGGGCTAGGTATTGACTGACTGACTATACTTCACGGTGAGCTGCTCCTCTTGGCGACTTCCTAGCAGCACCCTTTAGTTTTCTTTTGTCATATTCTCTATCTATTTCATTCAGACTGAAACTCTGTATATATTTTAGTCATTGTTTATTCAGTAGTTGCCCGTGACACTCGTGACACTAGTTCCTGGCACACACGTAGTATATATTTTGGGTTGTTGGCTGTACATATGTTATGCGACATGCCTATTGGTTGATTTTCCGCACTTGTAGTTTTATTTCACATCACCCGCCATTATTATGTTTATATATGTTTAAGATTGGTTAAAAGATGAAATTTGCGTAACTGGGAAGGGTAACACTTAGTGTTTCTATATTGGCTAGCCTAACCTCGTTGTTGGGCGCCATCGCGACCTGAATCGAGATTTGGGTCGTGACAATCTTGCTCTACTCGATCTTATATGCAATCTAGAATTCTCTCTCCTGAGTTTAATCCAAATTCTTAGATCGTATTCAATTGGTGATCAAGAAATTGAATTGTTAAGCGCAAGATTGAATAAATAAACCAATGTGATAAAATAATATGAACAATTCAAGCTTCAAACTTCAACGTTCATGCAACATCCAAAGTGCTAGAATTATTAAACTATGAGACTAAAAGAAGAGGAGATGAAGACAAACTAGGTAGAAGCCTCCTCCAAGAGTAGTGTGTGTTCCCAACGTGAATTCTCCTTCAAAGTATGTTAGATATCCTCCAAATTAGGTTTATGACCCCTTTTATATGAGTTGGGACCGTGTATGGCCGAAATAATATTGTCCCGGTCGAAATAAGACATGTTTGCGTTTTGAGCATCCAGGGCAGCGTGGGGCGGTGGCGCTGGACCTCAACTTTTCAACATTCTATTTTTGGGGGCCACAGGTAGTGCACCACGCTTCCTGTGACCCTCGAATTCGCACTTTTGCCTTTTCGTCCGATTTCGCTCCAATTCTTTCATTCCAAATTGCATCCAAATAATTCCTACACATAGAAATACCACAAATTAGCACAAATCATTATATTATATATCTCAAATCTACGATATATGAGAAAAATATGAGGCAATATACATCAAAATATGCATACATTAAGCCAAACATCACTTACCAAAATTCATTATCTTTGAATTGAATTTTGTAACGTATAATTTATTACTTTGTAACAGTTATACTTTAAATTATGGTAAATGCTACTTGAATTCTTGTAAATCCTACTTGAATATTGTAACATCTCTTTTATTTCCATAACCCCCAATTTAATTATCCTTCTTGTAACAACCTTAGCATCTTATCTATATTAGGAGTTGTCTTGTGGAGTTTTTAAAACATAAAAAAACACCTTCATCTCTCTTCTTCTTCAACCAAATTATTGGGCAATTGTTTTGTGCAAATTCCAAATTTCCAGCCACGAGTGAACATGTGTGGAGGTGTTGTGGAACCTTGGAGAGCGACCGGTCTTAACGATTTGGACCCAGTCGGGCCGAAATCACTTTCAAGGCAGTGGCTTGCCACGGCACAATATTTTTCGATAAGTTGTTCTTGTTTCCGTTTTGTTCTTAGTCAATACTATCTTCTAATTTTTCTTACAATTTGAAATTGATTTCTTTACATATAACATTGACTCATGGATACCACTCTGAACAAAACACTTCTTGATCTGTCAAAGCTTGAGCATTTAGATGGAAACAATTATAAGTGTTGGTCCCAGAAACTTTTAATTTTCTTTTAACAGTTAAAAGTTGATTACATTTTGTTTAATGAACCGCTTGTTGATTTTGTTGTTGATAATTCTAATGTTGCTATTATTGTTGTTGCTGATGATGTTGCTAAGAAGAAATTCGAAAAGGATAAAAAAAATATTCGAGGGCATCTGTTTAACCATATGACTAACCCTCTCTTTGATTTGTTTATATATTATAAATATGCTAAATTCATATGGGACAGTTTGGAGAAGAAATATGGTGCATATGATGCGGGAAAAAACAAGTATGTGGTTGGAAAGTGGATCAAGTTTTAGATGGTTGATGATAAGCCAATCATGGAGCAGGTTCACGAGTATGAGAACTTGACTGCTTATGTTTTGAACGAGGGCATGGAGATGTGTGAGATTCTTCAGGCTAATTTTCTGCTTGAAAAGTTTCCACCTTCATGGAGTGATTACAGGAATCAACTGAAACACATGAAGAAAAACTTAACTCTTCAAGAACTGATCAGTCACATGAGGACTGAGCAAGCAAACCGTCTCAAAGATGAGGAGTCTGAACGGCTTAAGGATAAAATGAAATATCTCTCTCTTAATTCTTCTAAAGCTAACCTTGTGGAATCTTCTAGTACTTTTGTGAAAGACAGATTTAAAGTAAAATCGAAGAAAGGACATGTGAAGAAGTAGAATTACTTCAATAAGCCGGAGGGACATATTCAAAAGTCGAAAGGACCTTTCTATGTCTGCGGCAAAATTGGTCACACGTCCTTTCAATGCAGCCATAGACAAGGACAAATCTCTAAGCAGGGAGGTAAAGCTCCAGTCCAAGCTAACCTTACTGAGGGTGATGATGTCATTGTTGTTGTGGTCGTTGAGGCGAACATGGTGGCTAACAAGACTAACTGGATACTAGACACAGGCACTTCAAGGAACTTTGCACCAACAAGGAGTTGTTTCACGACTTTGAGGAATCTGTTGATGGCGAGTGTATCAACATGGGTAACTCCACTACAACTGGAGTTATGGGTAAAGGAAAAATTCTCCTTAAGTTGACTTCTGGAAAAACCTTAGCATTGAACAATGTTCTGTATGTACCCTCCCTTCGTAGAAACTTAATTTCTGGTGCGCTTCTCAACAAAGCATGTCTTAAACTTATTTTTGAATCAGATAAAGTTATTATTTCTCGTGGGTGATACTTTGTTTGGAAGGGTTACCTTAGTGGGGGTTTATTTGTACTGAAAATTGCTCAATAGATTACTAATAATGCTAGTACTTTTAATTCTGCTTATATTGCTGAGTCTATTAATTTGTGGCATGGTAGACTAGATCATGTTAATATTGCTTCTATTAAAAGACTTAAAAAATGGAATTAATTCTTGCAGTTAATGTTGATAGTTTTTCCAAGTGTCATGTTTGTGTAGAAGAAAAACATACCAAAACCCTTTTTGAGAATGTAACTAGTAGAAAGAGAGAATTGCTTGAACTAGTGAATTTAGACTTAGCAGATTTCAAGAACATTATTAGTAAGGGGAGAAAGAAATACTACATCACCTTTGTAGATGACTTTTCTTGATACACTAAGGTATATCTTCTTAAGTCAAAAGATGAGACGAAAACATGTTTTTGAAATACAAGGCAGAAGTAGAAAATCAATTAGACAGAAAAATCAAGAGACTTAGGTCTGACAAGGGTGGTGAATATAGTACTAATACTCTAGAAGTCTTTTGTGAGAAAAATGGTATTATACATGAGGTTAGTGCTCCCTATACTTCCCAACAAAATGGTGTAGCTGAATGGTAAAATATAACCCTTAAGGAAATGATGAATTCTATACTTTTGAGTTCGAGTTTATATGATAATGTGTGTGTGGGGGGGGGGGGGGGGGGGGGGGGGGGACTATTTTATCTGCATGCTATGTTCTTAATAAGGTCCCTCGTAAGAATTTAGATAAAACCCCGTATGAGTTATGGAAAAGGTTGTCCCCTAACTTGAAAATTTTGAAAGTGTAGGGGTGTTTGGCTAAGGTTGGTCTACCTGATTTTAAACATTTAACTGTTTGACCCAAGACTTTTGATGTTATTTTCATTAGTTATGCTCAAAATAGTGTTGAATATGAACTTAGAAGGAGTAAGAGGCGTAGAATTGAAGCTAGCTTTGGTCCAGACTATATCATGACTTTCTTGATTGAAAACATTGATCTTGATATTTTGAATGATGAATTAGTGTCAATATATTTAATAGAAGAAAACGCTAAGACTTATAATGAAGCAATGAGGTCAATAAATGCTAGTTTTTGGAAAGAGGCCATTAAAAGTGTATTACACTCTATAGTTTCTAATCACACTTGGGACTTGTCTGATTTGCCTAAAGGTTGTAAACCCATAAGTAGCAAGTGGATATTTAAGAAGTGTTGAGACCTGATGGTACAATTGAGAAATATAAGGTTAGACTTGTTATTAGGGGTTTTAACAAAAGAAGATATTGATTACTTTGGCACTTATTCTCCTGTGACTAAGATAGCGACTATTAGAACTCTTGTTGCTTTAGCAGTTTTTAATTTAGTGATACATCAAATGGATGTTAAAGTGGATTTCCTAAATGGTGATTTAGAGGAAGAGATATATATATGTCTCAGCCTGAGGGATTTGTAATCTATGGACAAGAGAATAAAGTATGCAAATTGAGAAAGTCTCTTTATGGCCTAAAGCATGCACCTAAGCAATGGTATGAAAAGTTTAATTGCACATTAATGGGTAATGGTTTTGTTGTTAATGCATCTGATACTTGTGTTTATTCCAAGATGATACGTTCAGAGTGTGTTATTATATGTCTGTATGTGTCACGACCCAAATTCCCAACCTCAGGGATCGTGATGGCGTCTAACACCACACTTTCTAGGCAAGCCAATGTTAGAAGTCGATTAACTAATTTCCTTGATTAATTACTTGAGCATAAATAAATAAATTTCAATTGAGCCTAATAAAAACAATTTCCAACAAAAATAAAATAAAATGATAATAATGACCATTTAAATAAAATGAATCACGAACTAATTATGTAAACAACTCTAAGACTACCCCAGGGTCTGGTGTCACAATCCACGAACTACTAAAGAATACTACAAATAAGGGCTGAAAGAATTAGTGTAACCATTCTGAATATAATAAAACAGTGTAAATAATAATAGGAGAAGACTCTCGGAATCTGCGAATGCCGGCAGATGTACCTCGTGCCTCCGAACGAATGAATATCCGCTCTAAATATCTCTACTGATGGTTAGTAATTGGATCTGCACAAAGGAGTGCAGAGTGTAGTATCAGTACAACCTACCCCATGTACTGAGTAAGTTCCGAGCCTAACCTCGGCGAAGTAATGACGAGGCTAAGGCGGGGCTTTAACAATAAACCTGTGATATATATATATATATATACGATAACACAATAAAATAATTCTACACGAACAAGAAAATATATCTGAGACAATAATTATAAAACAGGAAGGAAATCTAAACACATCAATTCAAATACTACAACAATAATAAAATAACACAACCGCCTCTTTCAGGCCTCAGCTATAACCAATCCTCAAAAATTTCCAATTTTTCAAACTTTATCTTTGAATAAATGTAGTGCCAAAATATGAAAATGGTAATATAAAATAGACAGTTCCAAATCTTTGTTTAAAAAAAAAACAGTAAAGTATAAACATTTAGCTTTTCAAATCTTTATTTTTTTTTAAAATCAGTAAAAATATAAATGTCATCCCTTATCGCTCCTTGTTGCGGCGTGCAACCCGCTCCCACCTGTCCTCCCTATTGCTCCTCCCAAAATATATCACCCTTATTACTCCTGTTGCGGCGTGCAACCCGATCCCACTTGTCCACCCTTATCACTCCTTGTTGCGGCGTGCAACCCGCTTCCACCAGACATATCATATCAATTTATTCATAAATTTCACAATTCAGGCCAAGCCTTTCATAATATTTTTGTCTCAACAGTTATAAATAATAAACTGTATTTTTCTCATAACTTAATCAATATCCTCTCAACCATGAAACCAACAGGAACATCAAAAAATATATATATTTTTCGTAAAAACAATGTCAAACCTCTCGATCGTTTTATACCACAAGGAAACAAGTTCAAACAACCAATACTCCTTCCAAAATAGTCACAAAAATATCTAACAACAAATTAATAAGGCCAAATATTCATAGAAACAATAATGAACACATAACAATTGAAACAATAATCAATTAAGTTGGGAACGGGAAAGGGGATCATGTTTAGCAAACAATTTGGGTGGTGCATAGATACTCGTCACCTCACCTATACACCACGCCCATGCATTTCACATAGCAAATAAGTTGGGGATTCCTATTCCCTCAAGTCAAGCTTAAACCAAGCACTTACCTCAATTTCGCATGTCACTCACTGTTCAATTATAACTTTTTCTTTCGAATTCACCTCCAACACACTCGAATCTCTTCATGTGTTTGAAAATTACAACAAGGGATGCCATTTGAAAAATTCAGAAAATAAATATTTCCATCATAATATCCAACAACAACCTGAGAAAAGTCATGTAGAATTGATGCTGAACTCTCAACACGTCCTTGTAATTTTATCTCCCACAAAACAAGACATCTTGTTGCATCAATGCAAAAGAATTTGTGGGAGTGAACTCCGACAAACAGATAAGCAATTTTTTTCTTTAAATACAACTAGTGGAGATGCATCAACACAAGACTCCATGTAGACCATCCACTGTTCTCCCATGAGACCTCATTTATCACGTGAACTCTCCAAGACAACACAGATCGGCAATGGTAACCCTCACTCTTCGTGACCTCTCTATCCTCAATTCACTCCAAAAACGTGTTCCATCATGTGTTTTGAACAGAATTCTTCAAATATAGGGCAGTACTTATAATGAGACATGGAAATAAGGGAAGGAGTAAATTACGTGAAGTAAGGTGGATAGTTGAGAACGCTGATTCATGAGCACTGTATTTAACTGAGCCTAACTCGTGTTTTCTTTTGGGGGCATGCGGCAGTGATCTCTCGAGAATGAGAGATGATAGAGCCAAGAGAGGAGGCGGAATCCCTCGATTCTCAAATTTCACGGTGAGATTTCCATATATAAAGCTGTATATTTTGTTCGACAAACTTCGTTGCACTTTCTTATGTGCAATGATACATCCTTCACCGCTCTTTTCATGAATACGTTACCCTTCATTGACAGGTTTCCCAATTTAAGCGCCTTCTTGGAGTTAAGCCTACCAGAAAGGGTGGTTTAAAGGGCATTCCTATTTTAACTCATCCAAAATAAGTTGGTTTTGGGTTTTGGAGTTTTACTTTGAGTTGAAGTTTGGTTCCTGTCATGCATAATTCTTTTTTTTTTTTTTTTAATCTTTTTTTTTTAAATTTTAAAATTAGTCTTATTTACATTTTCCCCCCTTAAATAACTAAAATATTTGCATAGTCCCAGCACAGAGTAATGTTACTCAAGTAACTTTTTCATTATACAACTATAGAAAGGAACACAACGTATTTGACTTTATTTTTATGTTCCATTCTTTTTCATAAAGGAGTATGAAGTACTTTTATTTGTTTTTATTTTCTAATCTTATTTATTTTTGTACAATGATTTTTGTGTGCGCGAAGCTCGGTTAAATTAACTAGTTTCTAAATAATATATGAGCCCGATACCAACGAGTTCACACATTAATTTATCTCTTCAATTCCTTTAAATTTCAGTATAATAATTTTCTTCAAAAATTGATTTCTAAAGCTAGGGACCTCGGGATTCAATTTCGTGCATACGCCCAAGTCCCATATTTTACCACGGACCTCTCGGGACCGTCGGAACACGGGTCTGGGTCCGTTTACTCAAAATATTGACCAAAGTCAACTAAATATCAAATTTTAACTCTCAAGATTATTATTTCATATATTTTCACCTAACAGCTTTCCGGATTCACGCCCGGACTGCGCACGCAAATCAAGGTATTTTAAATTAATCTTTTTATGGCTATTAAACCTGGAACGGAGTCTTAATTCATAAAATGACCCCTTGGGTCATCACAGTATGTGGATGACATGTTAATCTTTGGCCCTAATGTGAACGTTGTTAATGAGACTAAGAATTTTTTATCTTCCAAATTTGAAATGAAAGATCTTGGAGAAGCATATGTGATTATAAAATAAAAAGGTTTAATTATTTTGATGTAGCACCTGTGAGAACTCCTTATGATCCTAGCATACACTTAAGAAAGAATAAGGAATCCGGTGTTTCTCAAACTGAATATGCTAAGATAATTGGTAGTGTAATATTTCTTATGAATTATACACGACCTGATATTGCTTATGCTATTAGTAGATTGAGTAGATATACTCACAATCCTAGTAGTGAAAAGTGGAATGCTCTTCATCGTTTGCTAAGGTATTTGAGAGGTACTATGGATTGGTGTTTGCATTTTAATAAATTTCCTGCTGTTTTAGAAGGATTTTGTGATGCAAACTGGGTTACTGACAATGACGAAGTTAGCTCTACTAGTGGCTTTGTGTTTACTTTGGGTTCAGGTGCTATTTCATGGAAGTCTTCAAAATAGACTTGTATAGCACGATCTACTATGGAGTCTGAATTCATTGCTCTTGAGTTGGAACGACAAGAAGTCGAGTGGTTGAGAAACTTATTGCAAGACGTGCCTTTGTGGGGAATACAAGCTTCACCAGTTTCTCTACATTGTGACTCACAAGAGGCAATTGGAATTGCCAAAAATAGTGTGTACAATGGAAAAAGAAGACATATTCGCATTAGATATGGTGCGGTAAAATTATTGTTGAAACATGGTGTCATTTCCTTGGAATATGTAAGATCCGAAAGAAATTTGGCGAATCCTTTAACAAAGTGTTTGGAAAGGAGAGTAATCCGTGAAACGTCGAGGGGGATGGGCCTAAAGCCCATGGATTGAGGAAGTATGGTGGATACTCGTTTGTGGTCAAACAAAATCATATGAGACCTCAATATGCACTCCATTTCCTATCCCAGTGGTAAGTGGTAGGGCTTTATAAGGTTGAGCTTATTTTTCTCTTAATGATTCCACAACCTTAAGGTGGTCTATGTGTTGATAGACTTGATGGAATCACCTACGTGAGTGTAAAGGTGCGGACACTTTTTATGAAAGACTTGAGATGTCTTTCTAGAGCATTCATGAGACCCAAGGTATGTGCATGACCATAAAAGCACTTGGTTAGTATCGCGGAGTTTGCGTAAAATTAAGGATATAGCATGTGTTGTGGGGGTATCAACTAATGTTCATTCAGCTCAAGAGTACTTCACTTTGTGGATGTTAGTTGTTGCCTCATTTCACTACGTGTCAATTCAAATCAAAATATACTTGTCGCGACCCAAAATCCATTAAAGGTCGTGATGGCGCCGGACACCACTGTCAGGCAAGCCAACGACAAATACTTAGTTTTATTCTTATTTTAATCTTCTTGAAATTATATTTTCCTTTAATTAAATAGTAAAAATTGGGATTTACAGAGTAAATAATAATATTTTACAATAACTTCAATTACAGTGCAACCCTTAATCGCCCCAAAACCCAGTGTCACAAGTGCATGAGCATCAATTAGGAAATAAAATAAAATACAACATCTGTCCGGAATACAAATTTGGAAAGGAAAGAAAATATAAGTACTCTGAAAGAGACTCTGCTGGTTGCGGGTCGTGATATGGAGTGCAACTCACCTAAGTCTCTGTATGCATACACGTCTATGCTCTCACAAGGCCGCTAACCTTAAATACACCTGCACAAAACTTGCAACAAGTGTAGTATGAGTACATAAATCAACGCGTACCCAGTAAGTATCTCGCCTAACCTCAAAGAAGTAATGATGAGGGGTCGACTCCGACACTCACTATGGGCTAACAATATAATACCGATAGTTTAATTAAACATGAATTAAATAATACAACGGGAGGCTCAATAATCTAAAAGTAAGTAAACACTATTTTGTTATTTAGGAATTCTCCGTCCCTGATTTCATCATTTAACAACTTATATCTCAAGCCAATGAAGCAATAGCAAATATTATGAATTTCAAAGATTTATCGTGCGCAAACAATGTTGAGGTCGTACGGACCGCTCCAACATATAAATATATATTGTGCATTGCTGAGGGTCGAACGACGCGAACCATAGATGCATCTATTTAATTTGCCGAGGCGTTCGGCCCGCTCCATAAAATATAAACACATTCAAACAACCAAATCAAGAATTTATTTAGGGCAATTATTCAAGGGAATGCCAATTTTCATTAACGGTCAAGAAAATGAATTTTTATCCTTTTAAAATTCCTTTACCAAGTTCATTGTGACTTAGGCAATCTAATTAACAATAAGGTTGCAATCATAGTAAGTATAGCATGATTTGGGTCCTAGACTATCTGGACTTAAGCATAATAGTAGCTACGCACGAACTCTCGTCACCCCGTGCGTACATATTAAATTATTTCACCTATGGGGTTAATTACCTCTTACAAGGTTAGAAGGGAGACTTACCTCGCTCTGAAGTTCCATCACCGGCTCCCAAGCCCTTTCAATAACTCAAACCGATATCCAACACTCCAAAACTAGTCAATAAACATGAAAATCCATAAATATACACTCTAATACTTATCATAATCCAATTTATAACAATTCCTAACTCCGCTTGAGAAGTCGATAGAAATCTCTCTCGGGCCCACATGCCCGGATTCCGAACATTTTCGAAGATAAACTTTACCCATAACAATACGAACTCAAATATATAATTTAACCTAAACTCCATGTCCAACTTCGTGATCAAAATCCAAAAAATACCAATTTCTAGGTTTTGCTTGAAAACCCCAAATTTCTACTAATTTCCATGTTAAAATCTATATATAATCAATATATTTAACTTATAATAGGTGGGGATAACTTACTTTGCCATTGATGATGAAAACCTCCTCTTGAAACTCTCCAAGAATTGCCAAAACCAAGAGAAAATGAAAGAAAATGGGCCAAATCCTGTCTTTAAAGAAACACATTGCTAACGATTCCTCGCACCTGCGGTCACTTGGCCGCTTCTGCGGTTCCGCAAGTGCGGCCAAAATACCGCTTCTGCGTTCCTCCTCTAGACCCCTCGACTCTGCATCTGCGACCCCCCCCCCCCCCCCCCCCCCCCCCCCCCCCCCCCCCCCCCCCACCATCCGTTTCTGTGCCTTTGCTTTTACGGCTCCACGCGCGCAGGTGTGGTCTCGCTTCTGCGGAACTTGAACGCATCTGCGGTCTAAGCCTTCCCCGGCCTAAGCTGCTCCTGCGACCCTCATGGTCGCTTTGCGGCTCCGCACTTGCGACCCTAACCTCACAGGTGCAGTTACACCAGAAGAAAGCAGCTTCAGCACCTCCAAAAGGCCAAATTCAATTCGTTTACCATTCGGAATCCACCTGAGGACCCCCGCACCTCAACCAATTATACCAACGCTACTAAAACACCATACGGACTTAGTCTAGCCTTCAAAGCACATCAAACAACGCTGAAACCTCGAATCGCACCCCAATTAAAGCTTAATGAACTTTAGAACATCAAACTTCTATATTCGATGCCGAAACCTATCAAATCACGTCCGATTGACCTCAAATTTTGTACACAAGTCTCATTCGACATTACAGACCTACTCCAACTTCAAGAATCATAATCCGACCCCGATATCAAAAAGTCCACTTCCGGTCAAACTTCTCAAAAAACCTTCAAATTTCTAACTTTCGCCAGATGACCCTAAAATGGCCTACAGACCTCCAAATCAACTTCCGAACATACGCCCAAGTCCATAATCATCATACGAACCTGTTGGAACCTTCAAATCCAGATACCGAGGTCGTTTACTCAAAAATCACTTTCTAGTCAATTCCTCCAAGTTAAGGCTTTCGAAATTAGAATTCTCTTTCCAAATCAACTCCGAACTTCACGAAATTCAATTCTGACCACGTGTACAAGTCATAATACCTGAAGTGAAGCTTCCCAAGGCCTCATACCATCGAACGACGCGCTAGATCTTAAAACGACTGGTCGGGCCGTTACATTCTCTCCCACTTAAACATATGATCGTCCTCGAACGTGCTAAGAACTGCTCCAGAGTTGTCTAGAATCACTATTTAAATCCTTGTGCACCTACCTTGCTATCACAATCTAGTTGAGCACATCAGCTTAAACAACCTGCAATTCCTTCTTTTTATTTAGTCAAATAAGCCTTAAATCCAAATTCCAACACCTAAAATCCTCTACTAGGTCTGTCCCAACATACCACCACCGTACCCATCACCACACGATGTACTAACACATGATTATATACATGTTCCGAATTCACATCATGCACTGCATAATTCACCTGACCATAATAACACCCTCCGGCAATAATAACCACAATTCCACGAATCTAATGCCCACAACAAATCCCATGACTCATATAAGTTCTGTACCAACCCTTGCAATACTGCCACGACGGAAGAGATGTGTAGAAATTCATAAACAACTGTCGAGTCAACAAATCATTGGGTTTCCCCTCCTAATAAGAACCATTACCTCATTATGAACCAACTAACGATGTTTGCTCTCAAATATGCTGCACATAAATCCGATCGCACTGATCCCAGGTCCAATAATCTCGTCTCACCCAGTACAAGTTGCTCGGGCACTAAGCCACCTCAGACACTGCCATAAGTCTCATATAATGCCATAATGTGCTAACAAGCTACAAACACGAATGTGATACATAAAGAAAATGAATTCTGGAAAGAACTACCCAACCCACGCGACTAATTAAACAACCGAAAAGATACTATGAACCTTCCTCACAAATTGAGAAACAAAACACACAAGATTAGGATAGGGAACTCTACTCAACATCACACTGTTGTGGCGTGAAACTCGATCCAACCATGATACGCATGGTGGCGTGCCACCTGATCCAAATAATATACCCGTGGCGGCGTGCCACCCTATCCACACATAATAATCTATAAGAAAATACTTACCGAGCTAAAATGCTCATTACTACGAAACACCCAGAATATCAACCACAAGGACGCGAAGTGCATGATACGAATCATGTGGAGACGGATAGACTACGCTACGAAACTCGATCACAACTACGGTGCAATAAATGAACAGTATCTTGAGAG
The DNA here is from genome assembly GCA_005239495.1 of Nicotiana undulata. Taxonomy (NCBI): domain Eukaryota; kingdom Viridiplantae; phylum Streptophyta; class Magnoliopsida; order Solanales; family Solanaceae; genus Nicotiana; species Nicotiana undulata. The sequence goes on from ML244951.1 coordinate 118,530, forward strand.
CCATCCTACTCTCAAAACACCACGAATTACATGGGATCTCAATACGAGTGCAAATAAACAAACGCCTCACAACCCACCTAGCACAATAAAGTATTACATGAAATAGACAATGACGAAATAACATCCAACATCTGAATACTCCTCCATAAACAATGCTACGCTGAAATGAACATATCCGGCCTGATATAGAGCCCACATTCGCATTTAGATCCATCCACGAACCTCAAGCCGACTCTGATCGTACCACATTGGTCTAATAACCTTTCAGGGACCCACAATAACCCATTTCCCATGACACACAAGAACAAACGTCAAATTTGGAACAAATTTCCACAGTCCACAACCAAATGAACCGAGCGCCCTTCAGGCATAAATTCTCACATTAGCGATAGTAACACAATCTCCATACTTGGTTTCAATCTTTAATCAATTAAGTGGCTACATGTCACACTTATACAATCATCCCGCGGAATATGCTCCCGCGACCTTCGGCACCAGGTAACAAGTCTGCATATCCATACCACCGACCATACTAATGCAGCAAAGCGAATCAAGGACCTACAAATCCGCACACAAGGCCTCTTACTCATGACACCGATCTCAGGTGACTCTAAAGACAATACCATCTTACTCCAACCATCTGGTTCCCTTCCTGCTCATCTGAGCTCTTGACATTCTTGCCTACACCGAACGTCAACCTTGATCCTCCACTTCCAATTCCCATGTTTTCACTGCACCTAACATGCCAATATGCGAGAATATAAGAATTTCATCATAACTCCCGAACCACTAATAGGATAAACACTCCAGCATGTAGAAACCTTTCACTTAGCTCATTTCAGGAGAACCATTGCAACACGTGACTGAATTCCCATAACTGCAGAAAATACAAACCTCGAGTTATGGTCTAACCCACCATAATTTTCTGTGATCCATCTACACATAATAGGCCATAATACTCGAATGTCTCCATACAAAATCAATTACGGCGGTCGTCAAGCCTCACACATACCGCCATAAATCACATGTATAACTTAACACGCTGAAAGAACTGATCATTGCCACCATCATGCCAATCTAACCATCGCCAACTGATCCGACTTCTTCTAATTTACTCTGTACTTGCCTTAGGAATAGTAGTATCTTTATTCAAACATAACAAACTCAAATCCGCACTCATTCTGAGTGACCTTCTTTCACGAGACCACTCTGTCTCTAAAACCCACAAACCATCTCATACCCTCCATGTGCGACACTCGTATCTTCAACTGGTACACTTATTCTGATAAATCCCTCCATAGATCTGAAGTTACCTTCCCTCATTCCTCTAATGCTACACCGCAGACCGAATGTAACATGGAACACTCCGAGCCTTTTTTGATAACCTACTGCAAAAGCTCGATACTTAACCACACTACGGACTCGAAATCTTTAGGCACCACACTTTAACTTTTGAATCCGCTAGGACCGTTGATGAGATTCACCCACTCTGAATTGGTACCGAATATAATCAAACTCCAAGGCCCTGCTAGCACATGAACACCCTCTCAAAGGAGCACCCCAGTTGAATCACCCTCCTTGTAACTGTGATGACTCAAAGGGTCATTTTACGAATTAAGACCCAATTCTAGGCTTATTAGCCATAAAAAGACTAATTTTAATCACCTCAATTTGCATGCGCAGTCGGGGCGTGAAACCGGAAAGGTTTTGTTTGAAAATATGAGAAATAGTAATTTCTAGAGTTAAAATTTGGTTTTAGTTGACTTTGGTCAACATTTTGAGTAAACAGACCCGGATCTATGTTCCAATGATCCCGCGAGTTCTGCAATAAAATATGGGACTTGAGCGTATGCCCGGAATTGAATTCCGAGGTCCCGAGCCTTAGAATTTTTTTTTTGAAGAAAATTATTTTGCTGGTTATTACATGAAATAAAGAAATAAAATAATATGTGAAATTATTGGTATCGGGCCCGTATTTTGGTTTCAGAGCCCGGAGTAAGTTATTTATGATATTTAAGTCCTATCTGTGAAATTTGATGAGAACCGGAGTTGATTTGACTTGATTTGGACGTCCGGTTGAAAAGTTAGAAATTTGAGTGTTCTTGATAAAATCTTGGGTTTTGAGGTTAAATTTGTAGTTTTTGATGTTATTTTGATGATTTGATTGTACGAGCAAGTTTGTATGATATTTTTAGACTTGTGTGCATGTTTGGTTTGGAGCCCCGAGAGCTCGGGTAAGTTTCGGGTAGGCTACGGAGTGTCTAGACTTAGAAAATTTTATTACAGCAGAATTTGGTGTTGGCAGGCCTATGATCTCGCATTTGCAAGATCAGGCTTTGCATTTGCGAAGTCCTGGGCCATCCCCAGATCTCGCAAATGCGAGATTTCAATGCGAGGTCACCATATGTCGCAAATGCGACATTTTTATCGCATTTGCGATGAAAGCCGAAATTTGAAGGATTCGCAAATGCGAGATCCGCACCCAATTAAATAAGATGTTAGACGGGTTTTTCACTTCTTTTTCAATTCTCTCAAACCCTAAACCTCCATAGGCGAATTTTCCAAAGACTCAAACTTCTCCAAATCATTGGTAAGTGATCTATAACTAATTCATTTCATTCCTTAACAACTTTAAACAATATTTCGACAAAAAAAAACCTAGAGTTTTCATGGTAAAAATTGGGGTTTTTGGGTAGAATTTAGGAACTTCAAAATTTGGGGATTTAGACCTCGAATTGAGGTCGGATACCAAAACCAATTGTATATCCGGACTCGGGGGAGATTGGGTAAACGAGTTTTGTTCGAACCTCGAGTTTAGACCAAGCGGGTTCGGGGTCGATTTTTTTATTTTGATAAGAAAATATAGGAAAACCATAGTTTTTCATTAAAGTTGATTCTTTTAGGCAATAATTGAAGGTATTGAACCAATTGTAATTAGATTCAAGCAGGTTAGAGGCAAATTCAAAAGGAAAAGTTGTGCTAGAGCAGTAATTTGCTTGTTAATTCAAGGAAAGTGCTTAGTTTAACCTTGACTTGATGGAATAGGAATTTCCAACTTAATTGCTATGTGAATTTGCATGTGTGTGGTGTATAACATGATCCCTTCCCCTATTTCCAATTTATTTGAGTCCTGGATTAATTGTTCCATGAACATTGGTGTCTCTATGTTTACTTGGTTTCGACAACTTGTTGTTAAATATGGTTTCAAGTATTTTGGAAGTGTTGGTTGTTCCCCTGGTTTTATTGTTGTACTTAACAATTGAGCTGGATAACAGTGTTATGATGCATATATATATATATATATATATATATATATATTCCGGTTGGTTTCATTGTGAAATGATAATTGATGAAGTTTATGAGTGGTACATCTTTCTGTTTACAATTATTGAGACAAAAATATTGTGAAAGGCTTTGACCTGAATTATAAAAAATTTTATAAATAAAGTGATATGATATGTCTGGTGGGAGCGGGTTGCACGCCGCAACAAGGAGTGATAAGGGAGGAGAGGTGGGATCGGGTTGCACGCCACTACAGGAGAAATAAGGGTGATATATATAGGGAAGAGCAATAAGGGTGGACAGGTGAGAGCGGGTTGCGCGCCGCAACAAGGAGCGATAAGGGAGGACACTTATGTTTTACTGATTTTCAAAAATAAAGATTTGAAAACTTACTGTTTTACTTTACTATTTTTCATATTTTTGCACTTACTTTTATTTTAAAGTCAAAATTTGGAAATTTGGAAACTTATGTGAGAATTGGTTATAGCTGAGACCTGAAAAAGGTGGTTGAGTTATTTTATTCATTGTTACAGATTATTGTCTTGTTTAGTTTAGAATTTTCTTCTTGCTTTATTATATATTATTCACAGGTTATATTGCAAATGCCCCGCCGTAGCCTCGTCACTACTTCATCGAGTTTAAGCTCGCCACTTACTCCGTACATAGGTCCGGTTGTACTGATGCTACACTGTGCACTTTTTGTGCAGATCCAGGTACCGACCAGAGTTAGGAGATTTTTAGAGCTGTCATCATTTACTCGGAGACACGAGGTAGATCTGCTGGCGTCCGTAGATTCCTAGAGTCTTCTCTTTACTTTATATAGACACTGTTTATTTCATTCAAAACATAGAAACATTGTTTCAGCCCATTATTTGTAGCATTCTTAGTAGTTCGTAAATTGTGACACCAGACCCTGGGTAGTCTTATATATATATATATATATATATATATATATATATATATATATATATATATATATATATATATATATATATATATGTGT
>ML244953.1:0-14731 GCA_005239495.1 Nicotiana undulata
TCCACTGGAGCAGGTGCTACTGGAGGTACCTCATCCTGCTCCTCTATAATAGGGTCCTCTGGTAGTGCCCCTGGCATAGCTCTGGGACGTCCTTGTCCCCTGCCTCGAGACGACGCTCTACCCCTGCCCCTACCCCGACCTTGGGCAGTCGGGGCAGCTGCCTCTCCCAGACCAGAAACATGGGATGCACGCGTCCTCACCATCTGCGAGAGAATGGAAGAATAATTTTGAGTACATCATAGATTGCACGACAGGATATGAATAAAGGGAAGTTTCCTAACACCCCATAGCCTCCTGAAGATAAGTACAGACGTCTCTGTACCGATCCGCAAGACTCTACTGGGCCTGCCCATGACTCGTGAGACTTACATGAACCTAGTGCTCCGACACCACGTTGTCACGACCCAGAATCCCAATCCGAGTCGTGATGGCGCCCAACGACGGGGTTAGGCAAGCCAACAATAATTACACCAAGTTATACCTATCCCATCTAGTTAAACAGTCAAAGATTCACAATTTATAACGAAAACATGATACTAGCCTTGAGCGGAAGTGAAATCCTAGTAGATACAAGCCGAAATAAAATGCANTATAACAAAAGAGCTCCAGGGTGCTGTTAGGAAGTCGCCGAGAAAGTAGCTCACCGAGAAGTCTGACCACGCTATCAATATCCAGCACCGGCCTGATAGTCAGACGTGCCAGCCTCCGGACCTGTACAGTCAAGTACAGAAAAGAAAAGAAAAGAAAGTGCAGCATGAGTACATATTAAATAAATATGTACCCAGTGAGTGTCCCGCCTAAACTCAAAGAAGTAGTGACGAGAGGTCGACTTGATACTCACTAACGTCCAGCAGTAATAATACGTGATAAAAATATGATGAAATATAGTAGGCATGTCAGGGAAATAAGCAACAAGTACATATACTAAAAGTAGAGAAATCCAAACAGCCACTAAACTTAAACAATAAAGCACTTTCAAGAGTAAGACCACCGAATGAAAATAAAATCACAAATTCTTAGATCCGACGTGGCGTACGGCCCACTCCCATAAGGTACTTTCTACACTCGCCGTGGCGTACGGCCCGATCCCATATATTTCACAGTTTCTTTTCAATTCAGCCGTGGCGTACAACACGCTCCCATATATTTCATAATTTCATTTCATTTCCGCCGTGGCGTACGGCCCTCTCCCATATATTTCCTAAATTCTTTCAATTCCTCCATGGCGTACGGCCCGCTCCCATATATTTCACAATTTCTTTCAATTCCGCCGTGGCGTACGGCCCGCTCCCATATATTTCACAATTTCTTTTCAATAAAGCCTCAGAAGAATAATGCGATGCAAAACATAATTTCGTAGTACATGTGGCATTACAATAAATCATATGAAGCATTACCAGGAAAACATATTTACGGGATTACAAGAAAAACATATTTAAAGCATTACAGGAAAAACATACAAGGCATGATGTGGGCCTAACTACCCGGACATAACAATAATAGCCGCTACGTACGGACTCTCGTCACTTGGCGCGTACGTAGCCCCCAAACAGGTTACACATAGCATATACATCACCTATGGGGGACAATTCCCTCTTACAAGGTTAGAAAGGAGACTCAACTCGTGTCGAATATACCCCTCGGACCACAATTGTGCCCGAAACTCCAAATTCTATACCCGAGGGCTCGCAACTAGTCAAAAGATATATAATAACATCAATGCATGTACAATGTGATAACTCATCTTAAATATTCAATAAAATCGCCATTCTTGAAGAATTCCCAATTTCCAACCCCGGCCTCTCATGGTCAAATTCCGAAAATTTTCGAAGGGATCACTCACCTATAGCTTAAGGATCATTAAGGTGTGATTTCTACTTGATTTCATGGCCTAAATAGAAAATTACAAAATCCTCATGAACCCTATAATTACTACCTAATTCTATGATTTTAGATAATTTAGTAGTGAATTTAACTAGGGATTAGTGTTTGAAACTAATAAAACTATGGAATTTACTTACCTCAATAACAGTGGTGGAGGGTCCCTTGAAAAGCTCTCTAAAATCTTGAAGAGGAAGATGAAAATGAAGGAACAAGGCTAAGTCCCGTATTTTATAAAGCTGCCCAGTGATTCCTTCACTGCGATCGCGACAAGGGGCCTGCGATCGCGAAGGTCAACTGGCCAGACCTCTGCGATCACGGCAGCGGTCCGGCAATCACGAAGAACAACTGGCAAGACCTCTGCGATCGCGGCAGGGGTCCTGCGATCGTGAAGAACAAACTCACCCGGCCCAGACGCGACTTTATGCGATCGCAAGAAACAGGCAGCGATCGCGAAGGTGTGGAACCCAGACCTCTGCTATCGCAAAGGGGAAGCTGCGATCGCATAGAACAATCAATAGCCCAAAAACATCCTTCTCCGTGATCGCAACCCACCTTCTGCGATCGCAGAGAAGGAAACCAGATAGCAGATTTTTTTGGTTTTTCCAACTTAGCTCCCGGGGGTCTAAAACACCCCCGAGCCCCTCGGGACACCATCCAAAAGCACCGGCAAGTTTGTATTCATGATACGGACTCGCTCGAACTTCCGGAACATGAAAAACAACAACGGAACGCGAAATCAATCCCAAAACCAAATTAATCAAACTTAAGAACTTTAAAATTCTAGAATTCACTTCAACGCGCCGAACCGGCCTAAACAACTCGGAATGACTTCAAATCTTGCAGACAAGTTATAAATGACATAACGGAACTATTCCCGATCTCGAAATTTCAATCGGACATCAGGAACATAAAATCACCTTTCAAGCCAAATTTCAAGTTCTTTAAAAACCTCAAAACTTCGTTAACTCCAATTTTCCTCATTTTGATCCGAAACCAATCAAATGAAGTCCATTTCTTACCAAATTTCATAGATAACTTATATAACACATATTGAACCTGCTCCGGACTCCGAAATCATAATACGGGCCCAGCAGCACGGGTTTCACATCAAGGTTCATTTTCATAAGCCTTTAATATTTTCATAAAACAATTTTCTTTAAAAATTCATTTCTCGGACTTGGGTCCTCGGAATTCGATTCCGGGCATACGCCCAAGTTCCATATTTTCCTACGGACCTTCCGGAACAGTCGGATCACGGATCCGGGTCCGTTTACCAAAAATGTTGACCAAAGTCAACTTTATTCATTTAATTATCACAAATTTAACTCTTAATCAAGTTTTTCACATAAAGGCTTCACGGCTACGCGCCCGGGCTGTGCACGCACATCGAGGTGAGATTAATGGAGGCTTTCTGGCCTCGGAACACAGTCCAAATTAAATGCACATAAGATGACCCCTTTTTGGGTCATCACATTTATTTCATAAATATTTCAGCAAAACAATTTCTTTCAAAAATTGATTTCTAAGGCTTAGGACCACAGAATTCATTTTCGGGCATATGCCCGAGTCCTATATTTTACTGCGGACCTCCCGGGATCGTCGAAACACGGATCTGGGTCCGTTTACTCAAAATGTTGACCAAAGTCAACTTTTATCAAATTGAAATTCTAAAAACCACTATTTCTCATATTTTCACATAAAAGATTTCCGGTTTCACGCTCGGACTGCGCACGCAAATAGAGGTATTTAAAATTAATCTTTTTATGGCTAATAAGCCAAGAACGGAGTCTTAATTCATAAAATGACCCCTTGGGTCATCACAATCTCCACTTCTAAAACAAACGTTCGTCCTCGAACGCACATAGAAAATTGCCTAAATTGGCGAACAAGTGTGGATATTTACACTGCATGTCCGACTCAGACTCCCAATTAGCTGCCTCAACGGGTTGGTCTTTCCACTGCACTCGAGCTGAAGGAAAACTCTTATACCTCAACTGACGAACCTGCCGGTCTAAAATGGCTACCGGCTCCTCCTCATAAGTCAAGTCTTTGTCCAATTGGACAGAGGTGAAATTTAACACGTGGGACGGGTCACCATGATATTTTAAGAGCATAGACACGTGGAATACCGGGTGAACCGAGTATAACCCTGGAGGCAATACAAGTTTGTAAGCTACCTCCCCCACCTTATCAAGAATCTCAAACGGCCCGATATACCTATGGCTCAACTTACCCTTCCTCTCAAATCTCATAACACCCTTCATGGGCGACACATGAAGCAATACTTTCTCTCCAACCATGAATGCCACATCACGGACACTTTTGCCTAGACTGAGCTGCACGAAGTCTCTCCTGAATAATCTTGGCCTTATCTAAGGCCTCCTGAACCAAGTCTGTCCCCAAAAACCGAGCCTCTCCCGACACAAACCATCCCACTGGCAATCTGCACCATCTACCGTATAATGCCTCATAAGGAGCCATCTGGATGCTCGACCGATAACTATTATTATAAGAAAATTCCGCTAACGGCAATAACTGATCCCATGAATCTCCAAAGTCAATAACACAAGCGCGGAGCATGTCCTCCAATATCTGAATGGTACGCTCGGACTACCTGTCAGTCTGAGGGTGAAATGATGTACTCAACTCTACTCGAGTACCCAACTCACGCTGGACTGCCCTAAAAAAGTGCAAAGTAAACTGCGTACCCCGATCAAAAATTATAGACACGGGCACCCCATGAAGGCGAACAATCTCCCGAATATACAAGTCAGCCAACCGCTCTGAAGTATAAGTACTAGTCACAGCAATGAAGTGTGCTGACTTAGTCAGCCTATCCATAATAACCCAAACCGTATCGAATTTCATCTGAGTCCGTGGGAGCCCAACAACAAAGTCCATAGTGATACGCTCCCACTTCCACTTAGGAATCTCTATCTGCCGAAGCAAACCACCAGGTCTTTGATGCTCATACTTTACCTGCTGACAATTTAAGCAACGAGCCACATAAGCCACAATGTCCTTTTTCATCATTCTCCACCAATAATGTTGTTTCGAATCTTGGTACATTTTTGCTGCACTTGGGTGAATAGAATACTTGGAGCTGTGAGCCTCCTCAAGGATCAATTCACGGAGGCCATCAACATTAGGCACACACAACATTCCCTGGATCCATCCCCCTAGGGTCACCCTCTTATGTTCTTTCTTGATGGTGTACACGCGGATTGTGAGAAACCAATGGGATTCTGGGTGATGTGAACTTTGGAAAGATGCTAATAGGTGGTTCGGCTCGGTTATTGTGTTTCTGCGAAAATCAGGCCAGTGTTTGATTTGGTTATTGCATTTCATCTTTACTTGTAATTTTCTTGATTATTTACCTGATTTGATTGAATATCTTCTTTATATGATGGATTGTTGACTAGGGAGAGTACGTTAAGTTATTATGTCCACCAAGATGATTTTAGTTGTGATTCATAATTTGATCATATTATTGTTTTGTACTTCTTAGAGGTATGTACATGTGATTAGCGAGTATCATTTATAATTCTTTCTTTTGTTACCTCACCAAGGTTAGTTATGATACTTTCCGAGTGCATGGGGTCGATTGAACTCATACTACACTTCTGCACCTTGCGTGCATATCTTGGAGATGAGATGTCGGCAAAATACAAGTCTTCCTAGTTTGAAAGAGAAAAAGGGTTGAGTTTCGAGAAAGAGGATCATATATTTTCTCATTTATTTTTCGTAGTAAGAAGACACACCCACTACAAACCACACACTCAGATGACTAGCGTGGTCCTCCCCCATTAAAGATCCACATATCTAGGGTTGACCACATCATCACTATTGTTTTGGATGACGAGAGTTGGCGTTGAGGATGTACATGCCTTCCGGATATAGCTACTACTTGTCCTTGGTAGTATTAGATTCAAATTCTGTTTATGTACATTCCAAACATATATTTTGTATTTAGTTTCATACCAGCTTTGTAAATCAAAGTCTTAATGGCTCATGACTTGTACTACCAATCCTTGAGTTATCACTGCTTAGGTTCCATCACAATTAGGTGGATTCTCGGTCGTGTTACGTTAGTATCAGAGCTCTAGGTTCATGGGTTATGCAAGTCATGAGCTAGTGTCTAGTAGAGTCTTGCGGATCACTATGATGACGTTCATACTTATCTTCGGGACGCTATAAGGCAATGAGCGCAAACATAACATGAACTTTATTATCTCTAGCCAAAGATAGTAAAGTAAAATTATCGTCTCCACATAGATTGATTTAAATAATGTTCGAATAATCTTTAATTAATTACTATCCAGGAAAATTAACTCTTGAGTGAATGATTATCAACTACTATAAACTACTAAAAATTAAGCAATTAACTATTGTTTACAAAAGATAACAGATGAGCAACAAAGAAATATCAATGTGAGAAATAAGGGTAATTGAGTAGACAATTGCAAGATAATTGACTGAGGATTCAATTTTTGAGTTAATTCACTCTTTAATACGTTGACTCTCACGAATTCAACGTATAATCATATTACACTTGATGTTAATGTTTCTCTTTTTATTAAACATTAAATTCAATAATTAGTCTAATTGAAGCACGATAAATAATTTCAACAACTAAAATGACGGTTATGGTCTAAATGACAACTTCTCATGAATATTTTTCTATTTTCTAGTTTGATTAATAATTCAAGAGGCTCTTTCGATTATCTAGTTTAATCATGAATTTAAACAAGAACATAAGATGTAATGAAATTCACTATCAAGCTCCTTTTTTGATTAAGCAAAACAATATATAACTTCACAATACGAATTAAAACTCCATCAATTTATTCCAACAATTATCAATAATTGGATCCCTAACCAAGTTATCAAAACACCATATCCATCAACACCCTAAGAGAAATTACCCCATAGCAAAGGAAAAAGTCATCTCAATAAGGTTTAAATACATAGAAAACATCAATGCTAATGATTTGATACAAACTCCCGTATTGCACTGATTGTTAGTTGAAATCTTGATGAATTCACGTGTCTTCTTGCCTTAGTTGCCTCTCCAATATTTCGTAGGTCAAAAGTCCCTTCAAAATATATGTTTGGTGTATTAATAACCTATAAGAGCGGGCCCGAACCAAACTACCCTTTCCTAGCCAAAACAGGAAATAACTCTGAGAAATTGGTACAGGCGCGCCGCGCCCTATACTATGCCATGCACCGCATGTGGGGAGATTTCCAGAGGCCAAGTTTCTGACTAACAACCCACTTTACACAGTCGCGCCACGCCCTGCGATGCCCCATACGGTGAGAGAGAGGCCAAGAAGTCTCGAGAGACATGTTATTATTCTGGAGCTCATGCCCCAGCATCTCTCCATGGTAGGGGTTATGTAAGTCGCCCTGTTTATTCAGCTCTTCTAGCAGCCATTGGTGTTCCAGCCTCTTCTAAGCCTCAGGAGTCGTATTATGCGTCGCCAATATCTAATGTACCTCATGCTCGGGGTGCTATTAGCGGCCAATCTAGTAGACCTGGCTTGAGCCAGTCAAAGTAGAAGCGTCCTCCGAGGGGTTGTTTTGAGTGTGGTGATACTCACCACATGGTGAGGGATTTCCCCAGACATAGTAGGGGTGCACCTCCATAGGTGTTTCAGCCACTACGTGCTCCACCGGGTCCTCCGACCATGCTTCTAGCACAAGCTATCGCCCCATGTACTCAGCCAACTCGATGTAGATGTCGGGGAGGTAGAGGTCATCATAGAGGGGGAGGCAGGCCAGGTATTATGCTCTTTCGGCTCGTTCAGAGGATGTTGCTTCCGACTTTGTCATCAGAGGTATTGTTCAAGTCTGTCATAGAGATGCGTCGGTATTATTTGACCCAGGCTCTACGTATTCATATGTGTCCTCTTATTTTGCTCCACACTTGGGGGTATCTCGTGATTCTTTAAGTTCCCCTATTTATGTATCTACTCATGCTGGAGATCTCTTGTTGTGTATCGCGTATATCGGTTGTGTTTGATTGCTCTTAGTGATTTTGAGACCAGAGCCGTTTATTATTGCTCATCATGGTAGATATTGATGTTATCTTGGGCATGGAGTGGTTGTCACCCAATTACGCTGTTCTTGATGGTCACGCTAAGACCATGACGCTGGCTATGCCACGATTATCGTGATTAGAGTGGAGGGGGTACCTTAGAGTCTACACCCCGTAGAGTTATTTCATTTCTTAAGGCTCAACGAATGGTTGAGAAGGGTTGTGACGCGTATTTGGCCTATGTGAGAGATGTCAGTATTGATACCCCTATAGCCGAGTCAGTTCCAGTAGTGAGAGATTTCCCAGATGTGTTTCCAGGTGATCTTCTGGGCATGCCGCTCGACAAATATATTTATTTTGGCATTGATTTTTTACCGGACACTCAGTCTATCTCTATTCCTCCTTACCATATGGCTCCTCCTGAGTTGAGGTAGTTGAAGGAGTTTCTTGATAAGGTTTTCATTCAGCCTAGTGTGTCACCTTAGGGTGCTCTGGTCTTGTTTGTGATTAAAAAAATGGATGGTTCTATGCGTGTGTGTATTGATTACCGCCAGCTAAACAAGGTTACAATGAAGAACAGGTATCCGTTGCCTTGCACTGATGACTTATTTGATCAATAACATGGTGCCAGGGTGTTTTCAAAGATTTTCTTGTGTTCAGGCTACCATCAGTTGAAGATTCAGGATCAAGATCCCGAAGACTGCTTTCAAGACCAGATATGGTCACTATGAGTTTATTGTCATGTCTTTCGGGATGACCAATGCCCCTGCAACCTTTATGCATTTGATGCACAATGCGTTCCGGCCTTATCTTGACTCCTTCATCATTGTGTTCATTGATGACATTCTGGTGTACTCCCGGACTCTGCAGGATCATGAGCAGCGCCCGAGGACTATGCTTCATACTTTGATAGAGAAGGGGTTGTATGCAAAATTCTCTAAGTGTGAGTTTTGGCTAGACTAAGTGGCCTTCTTGGGTCATGTAGTATCGAGTGATGGGATCAAGGTAGATCCGAAGAATATAGAGGCAATGCAGAGTTAGCCTAGACCATCATCAGCTACGGAGATACGCAATTTTCTTGGTTGGCGGGGTATTACCGTCGTTTCATAGAGGGATTCTCATCTATTGCAACACCTATGGCAAGGCTGACCTAGAAGGGTGCTCCATTCAGGTGGACAGATGTGTGTGAGGAGAGATTTCAGAATCTTAAGAGAGCTTTGACTACAGCCCTAGTAGTGGTATCGCCTACATGTTCGGGGTCTTACACCATCTATTGTGATGCTTCATGGATTGGTATCGGCGCGGTATTGATGCAGGACGGTAGGGTGATTGCCTACGCATCCATAAAGTTGAAGGAGCATGAGAAGAACTCTCTTGTCCACGATCTTGAGTTAGCAGCTATTGTTCACATCCTGAATATTTGGCGGCATTATTTGTACGGTGTTCCTTGTGAGATCTACACCAATCACCGGAGCTTGCAGTACCTGTTCAAGCAAAATGATCTTAACTTACATCAGCGTAGGTGGTTAGATCTACTTAAGGATTATGACATCACCATTTTGTACCACCTGGGGAAGGCAAATGTGGTAGCTCATGTTTTGAGTCGCCGTGCGGAGAGTTTGGGGAGTTTAGCATATCTTCTAGCAGTAGAGAGACCCTTAGCATCGGATGTTCAGGCCTTAGCCAGCCAGTTGGTCATATTGGATATTTCGGAGCCGAGATGAGTATTGGCTTGTGTGGTCTCTAGGTCTTCCCTCTTTGATCGTATGAGGGAGTGTCAGTATTATGACCCACATCTTCTCATCCTTTAAGACTCGGCGAGGTGATGCTAGAGATGTGACTATTGGTGATGATGGCGTGTTGAGGATGCACGACCGGATGTGTGTGCCCAATGTGGATGGGCTTCGAGATTTGAATCTTGAGGAGTCCAAAAGCTCGCGTTAATCCATCACCCCGGGTGTTGGGAAGTTGTACCAGGATTTGAGACATCACTATTGGTGGAGGAGGATGAAGAAGGATATAGTTGGGTTTGTGGCTCGGTGTCTCAACTATCAGCAGGTTAAGTGCGAGCATCAGAGAACGAGTGGCTTACTTCAGAGGTTAGAGATCCCAGAGTGAAAGTGGGAGCGGATCACCGTGGATTTTGTAGTTAGGCTCCCACAGACTTCGAGGAAGTTCGACGTTATTTGGGTGATTGTGGATCGGCTGACCAAGTATGTGCACTTCATTCCAGTTGGTACTACCTACTCTTCAGAACGGTTGTTGATACCCAATTTTTCCCTATAATATTTTTTAAATGTATATATACACTTAAAACTACATATTAGCATCAATTGGCATTTTCCCATAATTGTTATGTTTTTTAAATTAATTTGTCCTATCATTTTATTTTAGATAAATAATTACAAAATTGTGTCACAAATGACTTTAAAACATTTTTGATTTAATATTACTATTTATGGTCCTATTTCAAATTATTTCATAAATTGTCAGATTTACCCTTTTTGGTTACAAATGCAATAACTTTGCAATTATAGCCCATGCAGACATTATTGCATTATTTTACCAGAAAATGGTCCATTGTATTTTTAAAATGTTGAATAATTATTTTAAAACATTTCTATGCATGAAAATTATTTTTATAATTAGTTAATTATTTTATAAATTAATTTTAATTCAATTATTTGGGTATTTAATAGATAGCCGCTTTTGTTTTCAATTTTAATCCAAGAGACCAGCCCAAGACCCCTTATAATTTGGCCCAACTCCTTAAGCCCAAAACTTAACCTGCCCGGCCCAATACCTTGGAATATCCTGGCCATTGATCACTTTTGATCAACGATCCAGATTTCCCCTACCATAATTAAACCTAATGACCCCCCCTAAATCCTGTTATTTCTCTCCACTCCCCACGTCGTCATCCTCTCTCTTCTATCTCAAACGCTCGCTATTTAAACCCTAATCTTCAAGCACCATCACCGGCTTACACCTCCATTCTATGATGTTACTTCGTCGTCTCAAGCCTATACTGGCCTCCTACCTGCTATGGTTCATCAGTTTCCTAGATCCTTGAGAAGATTTCAAGGGACCTAGGCGGTCTGGTTTGCACCTTTGATTTCTTGGCCTGTTTTAGGTTGTTTGCTCGACCATGAGTAAGAAATCTTTCTTATTTTGCAATGAATCCATTGTATTCTAGGCCTATGTTCTCGTCTCTGTTATGTTTTCTAAAAACCCTAATTTATTACCTCCGATCTTCTCAGATTTGTATAGATCTGAGACGAATCGAGCAACTATCACATGTTTTTCCCTGAAATTTTCCGGTTTCAACTGATTTTCCGACTTTTCCCTAAACTAGGGTTCATTAAGAGTAATTTTCTCAAAGGTCTTTCTGTTTTTTAAATGTTTAATTGATTATCCTTTAGTGTTCTTGACTGATTTATGCAAAAGTTGCTTAAACCTTAGTCGATTTATGTGAAACTCTGATTTTCTGATGTTTTTCTTCGATTATGAGTCTCTCAATGTTACCAGTCGTGTTGATTCACTCTGTATCTTTGACCTACACGATTTTCCTTTGTCAAATGCATTGCTCTGTGATTTTGCCCTAACTAATCTTTATTAAGGTTTTTTGAATCAATTTTCCGGCTAACTTATTTGTGTTTATAAAGTTTTACTTAGTCTATTTTTTTTATGGGAATCGATATATTCTTTCCATAATTGTTGAGTGATTTTCTCTGTTAAGAATCTGTACACTTAAATCTTTCCCTCTTCTATGATTACAACCTTAATTAGTCGTTCTTACCTTATTTGATTGTTGTATATTTACTGATTCTTTATATGATTCTTTCCTTAATTAGACCTCTAATTATTTACTCCTTTATTTAGTCTGATATGAACCTCTTACCTTAATTATTTCATGTCATTACCGTTGGCTAATTGCCCTTAATTAAGGGAGGACTGTGCAGAACCTCTTTGTTTGATTGATTTTGTGATCCCTTAATTGCTGACTAGTGATTCATTTACCTTACTTGCTCTACTCTTGAACTACTACATAAACTTTCTTATTTCACTTCTCAACACGAAAAAAGTTCAAAAACACACACTCACACTCAAACTCTCTTTTCTTTCTCTACTACTTGTGTTTACTGTTGATCTAGCCGGCTGAAAGCCAAGGCAAGATATTGGAACTACACCTACTTTATATTCTGCACTTTCTTCTTTGACTGATATGTCTGTAGTTAAATTTTGAAACTCAAACTCTATGTGCTTCATTCCTGCACTAGTTTATTGGTTATGAATTAAATCCCTGTTCCTGTTTACTGCTTTGCTTAGCATTTCTAAATCTTGTCTTGTTCAGTGTGTAGTTAGCATGTCTAAACTGTAACTGCTTATTTGATGCTTGTCTAGCATGTTTGTTTAGTCCCTGTCTATTCTCCTTTACTGATGAGATCATGTTAGTTACCTAGTCTCTTAAGGCATCCGATTGACCCTAATTGTGTGTCTATTTATGTCTAATACCCCTTTGATTTCAACATGGCTTTACTGCATCCTTGCTTTGTGTCTCAATTACCTACTATCAGGACTAACCTGTTAATTCTATAAAGCTCCTAAGTGTTCTATGCATTTGTTGTCTATACGCCTTCCTTGTACCCTATACCCTGTTCATGTGCCCTTCTAATGTGATTTCTATATGTTCCCAAGCCCTTCGCCCAGTGTGAAATCTGCTTGTTGAGCTTTTATGAATCTGGGTATCCTATGACCAATTGATTGTTTGCTGAATTTGCTCTCTCTTCAAAACTGATTTCAAAATGTTCTTAGTATTCTTCTCAAAGTTTTTTTTCACTACTAAACTAGTTTCTATTTTAGAAAATCTTTTTCACCCCTAAAGTTATCTCCACATAATTTTTCCACTAAGTCTTTTAAAACTATGTCAAGCACTCTCACTTTACTCTTAGATCATTAGGTTCTGCCCCCTCCAATGTGTGTACTGCATAGGAATCCCCTTGAGATTCTTCCGAACTCTGTCACACTGGGGATGGCCCTTCCACACTGCACATAACCAGTCCCTATTTGAGAAAAGTCTTGGTGTGAGCACTGTCCAGGATCCTTGAGGTCCTTAGGGAACTCTGACACACCTGGACACAAATTGGCTATGAAATTCTTGGCAATTCAAGACTACATTGAAGGCCTGGTACTCCCTGGTTTACTTTGGTCCTGCATCAGGCTCCCTATAGTATGGTTTATATTTCATTCGTGTAATTTGTTTAATCCTAGTCTGTAATAATCCTTTGTAAACAAATATTGGGGTGACTAGTAAAAAGTGAGGG
Organism: Nicotiana undulata; assembly: GCA_005239495.1. NCBI lineage: Eukaryota > Viridiplantae > Streptophyta > Magnoliopsida > Solanales > Solanaceae > Nicotiana > Nicotiana undulata. The sequence continues at coordinate 13,249 of ML244953.1, forward strand.
TAGATATATGATTATGTGGGGTAAATTGGGTAGAAATCATTTTTTAGGATTTACATTATGCTGATTTGCTGTAGAAATCATGTTCTAGGTTTGTGTGATGCACTAGATATCATGCTTTAGGAATTTTATGCCTATTAGCATTAAACAATGCTAAACATGTGCATTAGATATCCTGTCTTACATCACTCACGGTTACTGCTTTGCATACTAGAAAACATATTGTAGATCATCACTACATTTCTGATTCTGCATAATTCACTATCACTTATAAATCCTTCCATTAAGTTACTTAATAAAATAACCTTCTCCATGTGCATTAGAGATCCTGTTTAGGACTGTATGTGCATTTGCCTCAAAACGTGTCGCTTAAATAAATAGGTTAAAATAGTCCCACACATAGGTATCATATTCTAGTATCAATATGTATAAAATCGACTGTTATAATCTTCATCACTTATATCAACATGCCTATAGGATGAACTAACTTCAAATAGTCTGAATAGCTCCCAGAATTATGATTGCATATAGTCCCACACCTAGAAAAGCCTTAGGTAATTAATGTCCTTATAAAAACTGAGAAATTGTGATCTGATTATTTATAAACTGCTCAAGTTTAACAGCTTTTAAAATCAGTAGGCAAACTGATTAGGATTATGTCACTTTGCTTTTAAAAAAAACAATGCTGCATATTCTGTGTTTTTGATGCTCACCTAGATACCCTGTTCTAGGATATCTCTGAAATTGCCTGAAATCTGTGTTTGAGACGTGCTTCTTATTTGTCAATATATGTGGAGGTAAACATGAGCCCCTTAACTGCTCCCCTATTTGGTAGTCCTATGTGTTATTTGTTGTCGCCTAGATTTTTGCCTTTTAAACACCTTAGGAGGGTCTAGAACTGCCTAAGTCTAGAGGTCCTAAATTCCTCCATGACCACAAGTAAGGGACGGGTAACAACACGCTTAGAGTTTGTTAATCAAACTTGCTTATATAATCGATAAGGGGAGGGTAATGGGTAGTAAAAGGATATGATGACCTGTACGCCAATGCAACGTGTAGCCCCTCTAATTGAGGAGTGATTACCGGGAATTGCACGGATATGATCATATAGGATAACCAACCTAGGACTTCCCTTATTCCTTTTACATATGTGCGCTTAGGCTGCTTATTTGTCAAAAGTCTTTTTATTCCTTTACACATGGGTGCTTATACTGCTTATTTGCTATTTGAATAATTCACAAAGTAAGTTTGGTCGAGACCCACAGTTGTGGACTTCGAGGGGTTCCTAACACCTTCCCTTCGAAATAATTTCAAGCCCTTGCCCAATCTCTGGTAATGCAAACTGGTTCTCTGAGTTACTTGTAATAGGTGCTCTAACGCACCTTAATTCGTTAGGTGGTGACTCTTCAACTTTTTGTACCCCTTTTGATACGCTCAAATTACACTTCTAAAATAGTGTAAAGCGGTCGAAGTCAAATATAATAAC
>ML244954.1:0-38065 GCA_005239495.1 Nicotiana undulata
AATGTATTCTTGATTGAAAGTATTGGCTGTTGAGTTTGAGAAGTGTTGATGCGAATGATAATAAAAGTGTAGAGTACATGATTGAGGTAATTGGTTATAGCTGAGACCCTTGTCGGGCATTTATTGAGTTATTGAATTGATGTCTTTCCCCTTGTTGGGTGTTTCGGAACTGCTTATTTCCACTATGCTGTACTCCTTGCCATTTTATCTATTGTTGCTTGGTGAGGAAGAGTGTAAAGCACGAAGGGTGATGCCGTGCCATGATATTTGTTTACATTGCATAGTGAGGAAGAGTGTAAAGCACGAAGGGTGATGCCGTGTCATGATTTTATTGATTATAAGCACGAAGGTAAATGCCGTGCCATGATTTTATTGATTATAAGCACGAAGGTAAATGCCGTGCCATGATTTTATTGATTATAAGCACGAAGGTAAATGACGTGCCATGATTCATTGTACATTGCATTGTGAGGAAGAGAGTAAAAGCACGAAGGGTGATGTCGTGCCATTGTTTACTTTTCTGACATTTATACTTCTTTCGTTGTCGATTTTGTTGGATTGTTTCCCTGGTTCACTTCTATCTGTCAATTAGACTGCTTTACTTCACTTGTTTTTCCCTTTTCTGCTCCCGTATCCCTTACTTGCTTGCTTGTCCCTTGTCTTGTATTTTTCCTGTTACATGCTGTAGAATAGGACAATTTATCGTTATTGTCAAGTCTAGCCTCGTCACTACTTCGGCTGAGGTTAGGCTCGGTACTCACTCAGTACATGGGGTCGGTTGTACTGATGCTACACTGCACTTCTTAATGTTGTGCAGATCACACATCCGGACCCAATGGACCGCATTGAGGGAGTCACCTTCAGTCCACCCAGAGCTTCAAGGTATACCCGCTGGCGTTCGTGGGCCTTGGTGTCTCTCCTGCTTTTGGATTCCTCATTGTCTTACTTTTTCTCCTAGTTTCAAGACAATTGTATATTTCTTTTCAGACTTGTATTTAGTACTCAGTTAGATAGTTCGTGAGGTTGTGACACCCCGGTTTTGAGGATTGTTCGTTGTAGATGTCTTATCATTTCATTTTGAGTTTTTGAGATAATATTATTATTTTTCTGCTGTGAAACAATTGAAGTGATTTGGAATGTTCAGTAAAGTTTTGAGAGTTAATAGTGTGGGATGTTTTTCGAAAAAGGTTGGAGATAAATGAATTCGAGTTATTCCAGTAAATGTTTGAAAGTTAATAGCTTTAAATACTGTTACGTGTGTTATTAAGGCAATAATGTTGTATACGTTGGCTTGTCTAGCAGGTTCAACGTTAGACGCAGTCACGTTGTTGTATACGTTGGCTTGTCTAGCAGGTTCAACGTTAGACGCAGTCACGGCCTGAAAGGTGGGATTTCAGGTCGTGACAATTATATGTACATGGTATATGCGGAAATGTTATGGAATTATATACGCACCACCATCTGATCAGTGGGTATACATTGATGATTTCGCCCTCAGAGGCTTGATGATGTTATGTACACATATACCTATGCATGATATGACATTTATACACATATGCATGATATTATAAATGTTTCATTCAGAGAGCTATTTAGACTTATAAGTTGAGTTCTTTACTCCATGTTTCTTTCATGTCTTTTCTATACTGCTTTCATGCCTTACATACTCGGTACTTTATTTGTACTCATGTCCCTTTTTCCTGGGGACATTGTGTTTTATGCTCGCAAGTTCTGTTAGACAGGTTGACAGTTCTCATAGTAGGCTATCATCTCAGCATAAGGTGTTGGTTCACTCTAGTTGCTCCGGAGTTGCCTATTTGGTCAATATGATTTGGGAATGTATTGATTAGTATGACGGGACCCTGTGCTAAAGTGATAAAGTTAGCATTTTTGTCTTATATATGCTTCTTGCTTCTCAAACACATGTTCAGACAATATTGTCTCTTTCATTTGAATATGTTACTGATTTGGACTTACCTTATTTTCATAGGTGTAGTGAGGCAGAATGGTTGTTTTTGTACAATTACAACTTCACCATCAAGGACAACTGGTAGCTGACTAATAATGAGGCATAAAAATGAGATAACATAGCCAGTTATTTTAAATGTTGACACTGATGAACTGCATATTATTCAATTTAACAAATGAGAAAATGATATGGGGTACTTAAGTGTAGAGAGATTTTCATGTCAAGTAAATAAAACACGAGCATTTTGATTTCTTAAGTATGATGCTAATGTGTTAGAATTCTGCAAATACCCTAAGGATGAGAATTTTTATTGATGTTTATTTATTTCACACAGTTAATATACTATGTGTTGATATTGAATTGGATGAAAAATTAAGTTATGGTATAGACCACAATAATACTCGACATGAGCAGGTAGATGGCTTTAGTGAAGTTCCACAAGGGCAAACACACAAAACAAATGTTGGGGCAACAAACTTACCAATGATATAAATATTGGTGAAACCATTCAGGGGAAGGGTAAAGGGAAGGCTGCTGAGATAGAAGAGTCTACTGAGGATGAATGGGAGTTCTATAATTTATATCTAGCCGGAAATTCGGATGGTGATGAATTTGAGAGTAATTAAGAGAACAACGATGCTGAATATGAGGGTGTTTCTACCGATGAGGATACTAATGAGTCACTTTATGATGCTAATGAAGATGTTGTTAGAGAGACACGTGATATAGAAACATAACTTATTGTTGTTAGACAGACCAAATTAAATCATAAAAATTAGAAAGAGAGATCTAGTGATGTCAATGTAGATGAGCTAACTAGTGGCTCAATAGGCACTGACTCTGGATTTGAAGACATTTACAAGGACAAGACTGCTATATATGTTGGCAAATTAGGAGGGCATGATCAGTACCTAGATATTTCAATTTTATAAAGTGAGGATACTAATGATAATGTAGATGAAGATGGTGAGGTAAATAGCCTTCTTCTAACAATATACAATAGAAAGGTCTACTTTGACCTTAATCGTAAGAAAATTATTTTTTAACTGGGAATGATCTTTGAAAATGGTAGACAAATTAAATTTGCTTTAAAAGACTATGTTATACAAAGAAAAGTTGAGTTAAAGTCTAGGCCAAACAAGAGGGATAAGATCAGGGCAACATGTTTGAACTCTAGTAGATGTAAATGGCATATTTTAGGCAGTTTATAGGACTACACATAGAATTGCATTGTTAGCACATATTACCTTGTGTATACATGCTTCACAGTCACAAGAAAAAACTTTTATGATATATCCTGGATATCTTAACAATACAAAGATAAGATTATTAATCAGCCTAACATAAAGCTGAAGAAGTTGCAAGAGTTGATAAGGATTAAGTTTGGTGTATATGTGGAAACCTAATATGTTTCAAGACTACATATTAGGTAATGTGAGAGTATCTATATGATTAAAAGATGAAATTTTCTAGGATTTATGATTATGCTGACATGTTAAGGACTACAACCCGTGGAAACACTGTTGTAATGAGAACTACCAAATAAATAGACCTTGGTAAAGAGGTCTTTGTAGGGATATACATTTGTCTACTTGCTTTTAAAATAATGGTGTAGAAATGTGATTGGCTTTTGATGGATCATTTATGAAGGGAGTGTGTAAAGGTGAGTTGTTATGCATTGCTAAAAATGGTAATAACCAGATGTACCATGTTCCTTGGGCAGTGATTGAAACCAAGAACACTTGGTCATGATTTTTATGTGCCTAATGAAGGACTTAAAACTCACAGAATCTTAAGGTGGACGGTTAACAAATATTTCTGATATGCAGAAGATATGTGCATTTTTTCAATTTCATTTTTCCTTCAATATTTTAGCTTGCATTGTATGAACTCTAACTATTTTTTGTTGTTGTTCAAGGGACTTGTTCATCTATAGCTGAATTGATGCCAAATGCTGAGCATAGAATGCGTGCAAGACATATATGGAGCAACTAGAAGAAAAAACTATAATGGTGAGGAAAGAAGAAATAAGTTGTGGGCTTGTGCAGGAGCTTCATTTGAAGCATTTATGAAGGTTGAACTAGATGAGTTGGCAGAATTTGGTGGCGATATAATAGAGAACTTGTTCAAGTATCCCAAACAATCATGGTGCAGGGACTTTTCAAAAAAATATTAGTACATGTGATATTGTGGAGAACAACATGTGTGAGACCTTAAATAGTTGGATACTTACTTCTCGACAGAAGACAATCATAATCATGTGGAAGAGATTAGAGTGAAAGTAATGGAGATGATAACTAATATGAGAGAATTTTCTACAAATTGGAATTTTGGTATATCTCTTATGGTAATGTGTTACATTGAAGAGCAATATGTAAAGACACTAAGCATGAATATTAATGGAATAGGGATATTGAACTTGAGATCCAAGATGGAATTTACAAACACATAATTGATTTAAAAAAAAAAGGAGTACACATGTAAAATGTGACAGCTGAAAGACACACCCTCCTCCCACGCGGTGCAAATTTTTTAAAGATAGGACATTGATGACTATGTTGAGCATTGGTATAAGAAGGAAAAATACCTCAAAGGCATTCAATTGTTACATTCAACCTGGAGATGTGGCCTCCAACTCAAAACCCCAAAGTTGAGCCTCCTGAAAATATTAAGATGCCTGGCTGATCTAAGAAAAATAGAAAGAAGGCTCAAGATGAATCTAAAAAGAAATTTTGTCAAGACCCAGATTCCTATTCAGGTCGTGATGACGCCCAACACCGGAGTCAGGCAAGCCAACACTAGTTTGCTAATGAAATTACTTAAATTAATGGGATGTTCAAACACTTGTCCAGTTTTAATTTAAGAAGTCCTTTAATAAAAGCGAGGAAGTGAGGCAAAGTGATTTAAAGTAACTCAAAAATCGTTTGCCAGCATAAATAGAGTAGCATAATACTAGTGAATCAACTACGTGTGCCAAGACCTAGTGTCACAAGTCCACAGACGACTAGTGGAATATACAAAAATACGCAAAATAGATATACAACTGTCTGGAAGGGTAGACAGAATATCCAACGATAATGGAAACTCCACAATGCTGCTGAGGAACGCCAGGAAGAGCAGCTCACCGTGTAGTCTAATCTAGATAGTACTCTCAGTGACGGACACTGGAATAGTGACCAGGCGCAACAACCTCAGAACCTGTACAATTAAGTACAGAAGTGTAGCATGAGTACATATAAACAAATATGTACCCAGTGAGTATCCCGTCTAAACTCGAAGAAGTAGTGACGAGAGGTAGACATAATACTTACTAGGGTCAATAACCAATAATATGAATAAATAAGGCTAGACAGGAAAAGTAGTCATGAAAAATCACTAAGGCATGAAGTATCAATTATATAAAACTGCGAGTTATTCTCATTAGTCAAATAGTAATTACCACAAAAGTCTCAAGTTCCCCTTACACGTGGGGTAAATTATTTAATAATAACAAGACTCTCAGTCAAATACATAGCACATAGCATGCCGAAACGTACGGCCGAAGCGACGCGAAAATAAATGTGCACTGCCGAGGGTCGAGCGGCACGAACCATAGATGCATCCATTACCCCGCTTGCAAATCGATCATGCGACGCGGTTGACATAAATATAGGGCTACCCCAATCGCGAATCATACATACGACACGGGTGCTCGTAGACATACACTGAATTTGTCAGGAAATTCAGGAATTTATCATGGATTATTCTTAAATTCAGAGATTTAGGCACTTAACAATTAAACTTACACAAAGCTTCCTAATATTCTCATGTAAATTTCAAGGATAATAAGCAACCAGGAACACATGTAAAAATACAGGTAAGGCACATAAAGGCATGCTTGTGAAATCCTAAATTCTACCCGACACAACAGAGTAGTAGCTACGCACGGACTCTCGTCACTTATGCGCGTACGTAGCCCCCGCAAATAAGGACAATTCAATCATTTACATTTACCTATGGGGACAATTCCGTCTTACAAGGTTGGAAAGGAGACTCACCTCGCATAGAATCTACTTCCCAGTCAAGAACGCGTCCGAAACTCCAAACTTTACACCCGAGGACTCGAAACTAGTCAAATGATATATAAATATGTCAATGCATGCGCAAGGTATGGAAATTCTCCTACTTATTTAGTAAATTCACTATTCTTGAAGAAATCACAAAATACATCCCCGGGCCCACACGCTCGGATTCCGAAAATTTTCGAAGATAACACTCACCCATAGCCTAAGGATCATTACTAACTAGTTTTTGTATGATTTCATGATAGAAAAGTGGTGAAATTCCCTAAAGTTCATCAACCCTAGGTTTTCACCCTAACCCCTTTGATTTCCACAAATTTGATGTTAATCTACCTAAGTTTTGGTGTAATAATCTAACATTTAGATGGAAATTACTTACCTCTTAGTGGCTAGGCCGAATACCCTCTTGAAAGCTCTCAAAATCGCCAATGAAGGAGAAGAAATGGTGAAAAATGGCATTTTCCCGTATTAAATGAGATCACTGCCTTCAATGATCTCACACCTGCGGCTCTTGGACCGCACCTGCGGTCTCGCACCAGCGACCAAATGGTCGCACCTGCGAAAATGGCCAAGGAAGCCTGTGGCCGCACCTGCGGAAGAAATCCCGCACCGGCGGGTCCGCACCTGCGATTTTGGGCAAACTCCCTTGGGGTCGCTCTTGCGATGGCTTGACCGCAGGGGCGGTATCGCACCTGCGATCTAGGCAACCGCACCTGGGGTCACACCAGATCTGGTGCACCAGCAGCTGAAGCTGCTGGCTGTTTTTGCCTGATTGGGGTCTAGGAGGCACCTGGGCCCACACGATCCCCGTGCGATTATACCAATAAGTCCCATATCATATTACGGACTCGCTTGAGCCTTCGGAACAACCATAACAATGTTAAAACTCAAAATCACCCTTCAAAACCCCTAGGATCAAACTCAAGAATTTCTAAGTTCTAGAATTTGGTTTCAATGCGCCGAACCGACCTATACTACTCGGAATGACACCAAATTTTGCGAGCAAGTCACAAATGACATAACGAGACTATTCCAGGTCTTAGAATTCCGTTCGGACCTGGATAACATAAAATCATGTTCCAAACCAAATTTCAAACTTAAGGAAACTTTATTTCGCTATTTGGCGTCGAAACGCTCCCGGGTCATCCAAAATCCATTCCGGACATACGTACAAGTCCGAAATTATCATACGAAGCTACTGGAATCGTCAAAACTCGATTCCGAGGTCGTTTACTCAAAATGTTGACCGAAGTCAAACTTGGCCTCAAAAGCCAACCTTAAGGAACCAAGTGTTCCTATACTATTCTAAACACTTCCAAACCCCGAACCAGCCGTCCCGCAAGTCACAAATAACGATAAGCCGCTACAGAAAGTCTCATTTAGGGGAACGGGGTTCGAATACGCAAAACAATCGGTCGGGTCGTTACATTCTCCACCTCTTAAACAAATGTTCGTCCTCGAACGGGTCTAGAATCGTACCTAAAGGGCTGAATAAGTGTGGGTATCTGCTCCGCATGTCCTCCTCTGACTCCCAAGTCGCCTCCTCGACTTATTGGCCCCGCCACTGGGCCTTTACAGAAAAAATTCTCTTAGATCTCAATAAGAGGTCCTGTCTATCAATAATAGCAACTGGCTCCTCCTCGTAGCCCAATCTCTCATCCAACTGAATAGTGCTGAAATCAACAACGTGAGAGAAGTCAGCGTGATATCTCCGGAGCATGGATACATGGAATACCGGATGGACTCCGGATAAGCTGGGAGGTAAGGCAAGCTCATAAGCAACCTCTCCAACTCGCGTCAATACATCGAAAGGACCTATGAACCTCGGGCTCAGCTTTCCCTTCTTCCCGAATCTCATAATACCCTTCATCGGCGAAACCTTCAGCAGAACCTTATCTCCCTCAATAAATGACACACCACGCGCCCTCTGATCCGCGTAGCTCTTATTGCTGGACTGTGGTGTGCGGAGCCGCTCCTGAATTAACTTCACCTTCTCTAAAGCATCTCTTACCAGGTCTATACCATATAACTTAGCCTCACCTGGCTCAAACCACCCGATAGGAGAACGACATCGCCGACCATATAAGTCCTCAAATGGAGCCATCTCGATGTTGGACTGATAACTATTATTGTAAGAAAATACGGCCAAAGGCAAGAACTGGTCCCACTAGCCTCCAAAGTCAAGCACACATGCTCTGAGCATGTCCTCCAATATCTGAACTGTACGCTCCGACTGACCATCAGTCTGTGGATGAAATGCTGTGCTGAGATCTATCTGAGTACCCATCTCTATGTGCAATGCTCTCCAGAAGTGCGAGGTGAACTGAGGACCTCGATCTGATATAATGGACACCGGTACACCGTACAACCGGACTATCTCTCGAATGTAGATCTGAGCCAACCTCTCAGAAGTATAAGTAGTAGCTACAGGAATGAAATGCGCCGATTTGATCAATCTATCAACAATAACCCAAACCGCGTCAACCTTCCGCAACGTCCGAGGCAACCCAACCACGAAGTTCATAGTGATGCGCTCCCATTTCCACTCAGGGATGGGCATCTGCTGAAGTAGGCCTCCTGGCTTCTGGTGCTCATATTTAACCTGCTGGCAATTAAGACACCTAACCCCCTACTCCACAATGTCCCTCTTCATCTGTCTCCACCAGAAATGCTGTTTCAAATCACGATACATCTTCGTAGCACCAGGATGAACAGAATACCGAGAACTGTGTGCCTCCTCTAGAATCCTCTGCCTCAATCCATCAACATTAGGAACACACAAACGACCCTGAAGTCTCAGAACACCATCCTCGCCAGTAGTAACCTCCTTGGAACCACCCTGAACCACTGTCTCCCATAGTTCTGCCAAACACGGATCATCATACTGTCGAGCCTTGATCTCCCACAATAATAAAGACTGAGTAACCATATAAGCTAGAACTCGACGAGGCTCTGAAAGATCTAACCTCACCAAGCGGTTTTCCAACGACCGAATGTCCAAGGCTAGAGGTCTCTCCTCAGCTGAAATATAAGCCAAGATACCCATACTCTCTGCCTTCCTACTCAAAGCATCTGCTACCACATTCGCCTTGCCCGGATGATAAAGAATAGTAATGTCGTAATCCTTTAGTAACTCAAGCCACCTGTGCTGCCTCAAATTAAGATCCCTCTGCTTGAACAAGTGCTGCAAGCTGCGGTGGTCTATATAAACCTCACAAGACACCCCATATAAGTAATGGCTCCAAATCTTTAGAGCATGAACAATCGCCGCCAACTCCACATCGTGTACAGGGTAATTCTTCTCATGACCCTTCAGTTGGCGCGAAGCATAAGCAATAACTCTCCCTTCCTGCATCAACACACACTGAAAGCCAACGCGTAAAGCGTCGCAATACACTATATACATCCCCGAATCGGAAGGCAATACTAGAACTGGTGCCGAATTCAATGCAGTCTTGAGCTTCCGAAAGCTCGCCTCACATTCGTCAGACCACCGAAATGGAGCATTCTTCTGAGTCAATCTAGTCAATGGGGATGCAATGGATGAAAAGCCCTCCATAAATCGCCGGTAGTAGCCTGCTAGACCCAAGAAACTCCTGATCTCTGTCACTGAAGTAGGACGTGGCCAACTGTGAACTGCCTCAATCATCTTAGGATCAACCTTGATACCCTCTCCGGATACCACATGTCCCAAGAATGACACGGAATCCAACCAAAACTCACACTTGGAGAACTTAGCATATAACTTCTTTTCCCGCAAAGTCTAGAGCACAACTCTCAAATGCTGCTCGTGCTCGTCCCGGCTACGTGAGTAAATCAAGATGTCATCGATGAAGACGATGACAAAGGAATCAATATACGGCCTGATCACCGTGTTAATCAAGTCCATAAATTCTACCGGGGCATAAGTCAAGCCAAAGGACATTAACAAGAACTCATAGTGGCCATATCTCGCACGAAAAGCAGTCTTCGGAATATCTGAAGCCCGAATCTTCAGCTGGTGATACCCCGATCTCAAATAAATCTTAGAAAATACCCTGGCACCCTGCAATTGGTCAAACAAATCATCGATGCGCGGCAATGGATACTTGTTCTTAACGGTAACCTTGTTCAATTGGCGGTAATCAATACACATCCGCATAGACCCATCTTTCTTCTTTACAAATAGAACTGAAGCACCCCACGACGATACACTCGGCCTGATAACCCCCTTAGCCAAAAACTCCTCAAGCTGCTCCTTTAACTCCTTGGGAGCCTTACGGTACGGAGGAATAGAAATAAGCTGAGTGCCTAGAGCTACATCAATACAAAAATTGATATCTCGATTCGGAGGCATGCTCGGAAGGTCTGAAGGAAAGACATCCGCAAACTCTCGAACAACTGGCACTGAATCAATCTTCGGAAACTCGGTAGTGGTGTCCCGCACATAAGCAAGATACGCCAAACAACCCTTCTCGACCATATGTCGAGCCTTCAGGAAGGAAATAACTCTACTGGCTGCACTAACTGAGGAACCTCTCCATTCCAGCCTAGGAAACTCGGGCATGGCCAAAGTAACCGTCTTGGCATGGCAATCCAAGATGGCATGATGAGGAGATAGCCAATCCATGCCCAGGATAATCTCAAAATCAACCATGTCGAGCAATAAAAGGTCCGCTCTAGTCTCGTATCCACAGAATGAAACCACACAAGACCGATAAACCCGGTCTACCACTACAGAATCACCCACGGGAGTGGATACATATATAGGAGAAGCCAAGGACTCACGAGGAACATCCATAAAACAAGCAAATAAGGCTGACACATATGAATAAGTAGATCCTGGATCAAATAGCATTGATGCCTCCCTACCACATACTGAAATAGTACCTGTGATCACGGCGTCTGAGGCCACTGCATCTGCTCGGGACGGAATAGCATAGAATCTAGCTAGAGTACCTGAAGACTGACCTCCGCTGGACTTAATAGAAGCTAGTTGTGCTCCCCCTGACTGGCCTCCACCTATGGGACGACCCCTACCGGCCTGTCCTCCACCTCTGGGTAGATGGGGCGCCGGTGCTGAGTATGTAGGCTGATAACTCTGCTGAACAGCCTTGCCCCGAAGTCTGGAACAAGTCCTCCTCATGTGGCCTGAATCCCCGCACTCATAACATCTCACTAGAGGCATGGCCTGCTGCCCTGAAGAAAAAGAACCCTGGATAGCTGGGGGACGGTGAGAAACCTCTGGCATAGCACTGAAGTAGGGGCTGGGAGAACTCTGATGACCTGAATACCCACCAGAGTAGCCCTGAATGGCTGGTGGGCGGTAAGAACTCTCCGGCATGGCGCTGAAATAGGGTCTCGCTGGAGCACCCCGAAAAGGTGGTGGTGGAGCTGAATATGGAGGCTTGCTGGGCTGGCCTATACCAAACTGATTTCCACCCCTGGCTGGGGCACCTCTGAAATCTCTAGAAAATCTAGCCCTCTTATCCTGCTGACCCTGCTCTCTGCCCCCCGATCGGTAGCCCTCGATCCGACGAGCTATCTCAACCATAAGTTGATAAGGAGTACCCATCGTCACCTCTCGGGCCATGTTGGCCCTAATACCTGAGTGCATCCTAGCTACAAATCTCCGCACTCTCTCAGCGTCTGTAGGAAGAATCATGAGGGCATGACGGGACAACTCTGAAAACCTAGTCTCGTAATCCGTCACCGTCATCTGCCCCTACTTCAGCTGCTCAAACTGATACCGCAGCTCTTCCCTCTTAGAGGGTGGAATATACCTGTCCAGGAACAGCTGAGTGAACTGCTCCCATGAGAGAGGAAGGGAACTTGTTGGCCACCAAGGATAAATGACTGCCACCATCTGCGGGCCCTGCCCTCTAGCTGAAAAGTAGTGAAATTAACTTCGTGGGACTCCAACCTGGTGGAGCTGAATATGGAGGCTTGCTGGGCTGGCCTCTACCAAACTGATTTCCACCCCTGGCTGGGGCAACTCTGAAATCTCCAGAAAATCTAGCCCTCTTATCCTGCTGACCCTGCTCTCTGCCCCCCGATCGGTAGCCCTCGATCTGATGAGCTATCTCAACCATAAGTTGATAAGGAGTACCCATCGTCACCTCTCGGGCCATGTTGGCCCTAATACCTGAGTGCATCCTAGCTACAAATCTCCGCACTCTCTCAGCGTCTGTAGGAAGAATCATGAGGGCATGACGGGACAACTCTGAAAACCTGGCCTCGTAATCCGTCACCGTCATCTGCCCCTACTTCAGCTGCTCAAACTGATACCGCAGCTCTTCCCTCTCGGAGGGTGGAATATACCTGTCCAGGAACAGCTGAGTGAACTGCTCCCATGAGAGAGGAAGGGAACTTGTTGGCCACCAAGGATAAATGACTGCCACCATCTGCGGGCCCTGCCCTCTAGCTGAAAAGTAGTGAAATTAACTTCGGGGGATTTCAAAATCCTCATGTTGTGCAGTCTATCCCTGCACCTATCAATAAAGTCCTGGGTGTCCTCACCCCTCTCACCTCCGAAGACAGGAGGGTGCAATCGAGTCCATCTGTCAAGTAACTTCTGCAGATCACCATCCGCAGCTGATCTAGGCTCTGATGGTGCTGTTGCTGGTTATGCTCCACCCACGGGCAGAGTACCCGGGGGTCTGATATACTACCGCTGCATGACCCGCGGCCTGGGTGGTAGGGGTCTGAACTCCCCCTCCTGCCTGAGATGTGGCAGGATCCGCTGGAAATAAACCAGCCTTGGTCATAGTATCCATGAACCGCATCATACGGCCCATGGCCTCCTGGAAGCCTGGTGCAGTCCTAAAATCTGCTGGGGTAGGATCTGCTGGAGGCACCTCATCCTTCTGCCCAATGGAGGTATCCTCTGCGGGTGCTAGTGGCGCAACTCTGGGACGCCCTCGTCCCCTACCTCGGGCCGGTGACCTACCCCGGCCTCTGCCTCGGACAGCGGGGGTAGCGGCATCTCCCGGGTCTGAGATATCAGCTGCACGAGTCCTCACCATCTATGAGAGAATAGAAGAATGAGATTTAGTAAGACCATCGACTGCAAGATAGAATAAGAATAAAGAGAGATTTTCCTAACACCCTGTAGCCTCCCGAAGATAAATACAGACGTTTCCGTATCGATCCGCAAGACTCTACTAGGTTTGCTTGTGACTTGTGAGACCTACGTGAACCTAGAGATCTGATACCATGTTGTCACAACCCAAATTCCTATTCAGGCCGTGATGGCGCCCAACACCAGATTCAGGCAAGCCAACACTAGTTTGCTAACGAAATTACTTAAATTAATGGGATGTTCAAACACTTGTCCAGTTTTAATTTAAGAAGTCCTTTAATGAAAGTGAGGAAGTGAGACAAAGTGATTTAAAGTAACTCAAAAATCGTTTGCCAGCATAAACAGAGTAGCATAATACTAGTGAATCAACTACGTGTGCCAAGACCTAGTGTCACAAGTCCACAGGTGACTAGTGGAATATACAAAAATACACAAAATAGATATGCAATTGTCTGGAAGGGTAGACAGAATGTCCAATGATAATGGAAACTCCACAGTGCTGCTGAGGATTGCCAGGAAGAGCAGCTCACCGTGTAGTCTAATCCAGATAGTACTCTCAGTGACGGACACCGGAATAGTGACCAGGCGCAACAACCTTAAAACCTGTACAATTAAGTACAGAAGTGTAACATGAGTACATATAAACAAATATGTACCCAGTGAGTATCCCGTCTAAACTCGAAGAAGTAGTGACGAGAGGTAGACGTGTTACTCACTAGGGTCGTNCACAAAAGTCTCAAGTTCCCCTTACACGTGGGGTAAATTATTTAAGACTCTCAGTCAAATACATAGCACATAGCATGCCGAAATGTACGGCCGAAGCGACGCGAAAATAAATGTGCACTGCCGAGGGTCGAGCGGCACGAACCATAGATGCATCCATTACCCCGCTCGCGAATCGATCATGCGACGCGGTTGACATAAATATAGGTCTACCCCGCTCGCGAATCATACATACGACACGGGTGCTTGTAGACATACACATAATTTGTCAGCAAATTCAGGAATTTATCATGGATTATTCTTAAATGCAGAGATTTAGTCACTTAACAGTTAAACTTACACAAAGCTTCCTAATATTCTCATGTAAATTTCAGGGATAATAAGCAACCAGAAACACATGTATACAGGTAAGGCACATAAAGGCATGCTTGTGAAATCCTAAATTCTACCCGACACAACAGAGTAGTAGCTACGCGCGGAGTCGTCACATATGCGCGTACGTAGCCCCCGCAAATAAGGACAATTCAATCATTTACATTTACCTATGGGGACAATTCCCTCTTACAAGGTTGGAAAGGAGACTCACCTCGCGTAGAATCTACTTCCCGGTCAAGAACGCGCCCGAAACTCCAAACTTTACACCCGAGGACTCGAAACTAGTCAAATGATATATAAATATGTCAATGCATGCGCAGGGTATGGAAATCTTCCTACTTATTTAGTAAATTCACTATTCTTGAAGAAATCCCAAAATACACCCCGTGCCCACACGCTCGGATTCCGAAAATTTTCGAAGATAACACTCACCCATAGCCTAAGGATCATTACTAACTAGTTTTTATATGATTTCATGGTAGAAAAGTGGTGAAATTCCCTAAAGTTCATCAACCCTAGGTTTTCACCCTAACCCCTTTGATTTCCACAAATTTGATGTTAATCTACCTAAGTTTTGGTGTAATAATCTAACATTTAGATGGAAATTACTTACCTCTTAGTGGCTAGGCCGAATACCTTCTTGAAAGCTCTCAAAATCGCCAATGGAGGAGAAGAAATGGTGAAAAATGGCCAATTACCTTATTAAATGAGATCACTGCCTTTAGTGATCTCGCACCTGCGGCTCTTGGACCGCACCTGCGGTCTCGCACCAGCGACCAAATTGTCGGACCTGCGGAAATGGCCAAGGAGGCTTATGGCCGCACATGCGGAAGAAATCCCGTACCGACGGGTCCACACCTACGGGAGAAGGCCCGCACCTGCGGTTTTGGGCCAACTCCCATGGTGTCGCTCCTGCGATGGCTTGACCGTAGGGGCGGTATCGCACCTGCGATCTGGGCAGCCGCACCTGCGGTCACACCAGATCTGGTGCACCAGCAGCTGAAGCTGCTGGTTGTTTTGGCCTCGATTGGGGTCTGAGAGGCACCTGGGACCACCTGAGCCCCCGTGCGATTATACCAACAAGTCCCAAATCATATTACGGACTCGCTCGAGCGTTCGGAATAACCAAAACAACGTTAAAACTCAAAATCACCCTTGAAAACCCCTAAGATCAAACTCAGGAATTTCCAAGTTCTAGAATTTGGTTTCACTGCGCCGAACCGACCTATACTACTCGGAATGATACCAAATTTTTCGAGCAAGTAAAAAATGACATAACGGGACTATTCCCGGTATTGGAATTCCGTCCGGACCTCGATAACATAAAATCACGTTCCAAACCAAATTTCAATCTTAAGGAAACTCTATTTCGCTATTTGGCGTCGAAACGCTCTCGAGTCATCCAAAATCCATTCCCGACATACGTACAAGTCTGAAATCATCAAACGAAGCTACATAATCGTCGAAACTCGATTCCGAGGTCGTTTACTCAAAATATTGAGCGAAGTCAAACCTGGCCTCAAAAGCCAACCTTAAGGAACCAAGTGTTCCTATACTATTCTAAACATTTACAAACCCCGAACCACCCGGCCCCGCAAGTCATAAATCATGATAAGTCGCTATAGAAAGTCTTATTTAGGGGAACGGGGTTCGAATACGCAAAAAGACCGATCGGGTCGTTACATTCTCCACCCCTTAAACAAACGTTCGTCCTTGAACGGGTCTAGAATCGTTCCTGAAGGGCTGAATAAGTGTGGGTATCTGCTCTGCATGTCCTCCTCTGACTCGCAAGTCGCCTCCTCGACTGGTTGGCCCCGCCACTGGACCTTTCTAACAGAAATTCTATTAGATCTCAACAAGCGGTCCTGTCTATCAATAATAACAACTAGCTCCTCCTCGTAGCCCAATCTCTCATCCAACTGAATAGTGCTGAAATCAACAACGTGAGAGAAGTCGGCGTTATATCTCCGGAGCATGGATACATGAAATACCGGATGGACTCCGGATAAGCTGGGAGGTAAGGCAAGCTCATAAGAAACCTCTCCAACTCGCTTCAATACCTCGAAAGGACCTATGAACCTCGGGTTCAACTTGCCCTTCTTCCCGAATCTCATAATACCCTTCATCGGCAAAACCTTCAGCAGAACCTTATCTCCCTCCATAAATGACACATCACGAGCCCTCTAATCCGCATAGCTCTTATGTCTGAATTGTGTTGTGCGGAGCCGCTCCTGAATTAACTTCACCTTCTCTAAAGCATCTCTTACCAGGTCTATACCATATAACTTAGCCTCACCAGGCTCAAACCACCCGATAGGAGAACGACATCGCCGACCATATAAAGCCTCAAATGGAGCCATCTCGATGCTGGACTGATAACTATTATTGTAAGCAAACTCGGCCAAAGGCAAGAACTGGCCCCACTGGCCTCCAAAGTCAAGCACACATGCTCTGAGCATGTCCTCCAATATCTGAAATGTACGCTCCGACTGACCATCAGTCTGTGGATGAAATGCTGTGCTGAGATCTATCTGAGTACCCATCTCTATGTGCAATGCTCTCCAGAAGTGCGAGGTGAACTGAGGACCTCGATCTTATATAATGGACACCGGTACACCATGCAATCGGACTATCTCTCGAATGTAGATCTGAGCCAACATCTCAGAAGTATAAGTAGTAGCTACAGGAATGAAATGCGCCGATTTGGTCAATCTATCAACAATAACCCAAACCGCGTCAACCTTCCGCAACGTCCGAGGCAACCCAACCACGAAGTCCATAGTAATGCGCTCCCACTTCCACTCAGGAATGGGCATCTGCTGAAGTAGGCNACCTACTCCACAATGTCCCTCTTCATCTGTCTTCACCAGAAATGCTGTTTCAAATCACGATACATCTTCGTAGCACCAGGATGAACAGAATACCGAGAACTGAGTGCCTCCTCTAGAATCCTCTGCCTCAAGCCATCAACATTAGGAACACACAAACGACCCTGAAGTCTCAAAACACCATCATCTCCAGTAGTAACCTCCTTGGAACCACCCCGAACCACTATATCCCGTAGTTCTGCCAAACACGGATCATCATACTGTCGAGCCTTGATCTCCCCCAATAATAAAGACTGAGTAACCATATAAGCTAGAACTCGACGAGGCTATGAAATATCTGACCTCACCAAGCGGTTTTCCAAGAACCGAATGTCCAAGGCTAGAGGTCTCTCCTCAGCTGCAATATAAGCCAAGCTACCCATACTCTCCGCCTTCCTACTCAAAGCATCTCCTACAACATTTGCCTTGCCCGGATGATAAAGAATAGTAATGTCGTAATCCTTTAGTAACTCAAGCCACCTGTGCTGCCTCAAATTAAGATCCCTCTGCTTGAACAAGTGCTGCAAGTTGCGATGGTCTGTATAAACCTCACAAGACACCCCTTATAAGTAATGGATCCAAATCTTTAGAGCATGAACAATCGCCACAAACGCCAAATCGTGTACAGGGTAATTCTTCTGATGACCCTTCAGTTGGCGCGAAGCATAAGCAATAACTCTCCCTTCCTGCATCAACACACACCCAAAGCCAACGCGTAAAGCGTCGCAATACACCGTATACATCCCCGAACCGGAAGGCAATACTAGAACTGGTGCCGAAGTCAATGCAGTCTTGAGCTTCCGAAAGCTCGCCTCACATTCGTCAGACCACCGAAATGGAGCATTCTTCTGAGTCAATCTAGTCAATGGGGCTGCAATAGATGAAAAGCCCTCCACAAATCGCCAGTAGTAGCCTGCTAGACCAAAGAAACTCTTGATCTCTGTCACTGAAGTAGGACGTGGCCAACTCTGAACTGCCTCAATCTTCTTAGGATCAACCTTGATACCCTCTCCGGATACCACAAGTCCCAAGAATGACACGGAATCCAACAAACTCACACTTGGAGAACTTAGCATATAACTTCTTTTCCCGCAAAGTCTGGAGCACAACTCTCAAATGCTGCTCGTGCTCGTCCCGGCTACGTGAGTAAATCAAGATGTCATCGATGAAGACGATGACAAAGGAATCAATATACGGCCTGATCACCGTGTTAATCAAGTCCATAAATGCTGCCGGGGCATAAGTCAAGCCAAAGGACATTAACAAGAACTCATAGTGGCCATATCTCGCACGAAAAGTAGTCTTCGGAACATCTGAAGCCCGAATCTTCAGCTGGTGATACCCCAATCTCAAATCAATCTTAGAAAATACCCTGGCACCCTGCAACTAGTCAAACAAATCATCGATGCGCAGCAATGGATACTTGTTTTTAATGGTAACCTTGTTCAACTGGCGATAATCAATACACATCCGCATAGACCCATCTTTCTTCTTTACAAATAGAATTGGATCACCCCACGGCGATACACTTGGCCTGATAAACCCCTTAGCCAACAAATCCTCAAGTTTCTCCTTCAACTCCTTCGGAGCCATACAATATGGAGGAATAGAAATAGGCTGAGTGCCACTACATCTGCTCGGGCCGGAATAGCATAGAATCTAGCTGGAGTACCTGAAGACTGACCTCCGCTGGACTGAATAGGAGCTAGCTGTGCTCCCCTTAACTGGCCTCCACCTCTAAAGCGACCCCTACCGTCTTGTCCTCCACCTCTGGGTGGACGGGGCGCCGGTGCTGAGTATGTAGGCTGATAACTCTGCTGAACAGCCTTGCCCCGAAGTCTGGAACAAGTCCTCCTCATGTGGCATGAATCCTCACACTCATAGCATCTCACTGGAGGCATGGCCTGCTGCCCTGAAGAAAAAGAACCCTGGATAGCTGGGGGACGGTGAGAAACCTCTAGCATAGCACTGAAGTAGGGGTTGGGAGAACCCTGATGACCTGAATACCCGCCGGAGTAACCCTGAATGGCTAGTGGGCGGTAAGAACTCTCCGACATGGCGCTGAAATAGGGTCTCGCTGGAGCACCCCGAGAAGGTGGTGGTGGAGCTGAATATGGAGGCCTGCTGGGCTGGCCTCTACCAAACTGATTTCTACCCCTGGCTGGGGCACCTTTGAAATCTCCAGAAAATCTAGCCCTCTTATCCTGCTGACCCTGCTCTCTGCCCCTCGATCGGTAGCCCTCGATCCGACGAGCTAACTCAACCATAAGCTGATATGGAGTACCCATCTCCACCTCTCGGGCCATGTTGGACCTAATACCTGAGTGCATCCCAGCTACAAATATCCGCACTCTCTCAGCGTCTGTAGGAAGAATCATGAGGGCATGACGGGACAACTCTGAAAACCTGGCCTCATAATCCGTGACCGTCATCTGCCCCTACTCCAACTGCTCAAACTGATACCGCAGCTCTTCCCTCTCGGAGGGAGGAATATACCTGTCCAGGAACAGCTGAGTGAACTGCTCCCATGAGAGAGGAAGGGAACCTGCTGGCCTACCAAGGATAAATGACTGCTACCATTTGCGGGCCCTGCCCTCTAGCTGAAAAGTAGTGAAATTAACTTCGTGGGACTGCAAAATCCTCATGTTGTGCAATCTATCCCTGCACCTATCAATAAAGTCCTGGGCGTCCTCACCCCTCTCACCTCCGAAGACATGAGGGTGCAATCGAGTCCATGTGTCAAGTAACTTCTGCAGATCACCGTCCGCAGATGATCTAGGCTCTGATGCTGCTGCTGCTGGTTGTGCTCCACCCACGGGCAGAGTACCCGGGGTCTGATATACTGCGTTGCATGACCCGCGGCCTGGGTGGTACGGGTCTGAACTCCCCCTCATGCCCGAGATGTGGCAGGATCCGCTGGAAATAAACCTGCCTGGGTCATAGTATCCATGAACCGCATCATACGACCCATGACCTCGTGGAAGCCTGGTGCAGTCATAAAATCTGCTGGGGCAGGATCTGCTGGAGGCACCTCATCCTGCTGGCCAATGACGGGATCCTGTGGGGGTGCTAGTGGCGCAACTCTGGGACGCCCTCGTCCCCTACCTCGGTCCGGTGCCCTACCTTGGCCTCTGCCTCGGACGGTGGGAGTAGCGGCATCTCCCAGGTCTGAGATATCAGCTGCACGAGTCCTCACCATCTGTGAAAGAATAGAAGAATGAGATTTAGTAAGACCATCGACTGCACGATAGAATAAGAATAAAGAGAGATTTTCCTAACACCCTGTAGCCTCCCGAAGATAAATACAGACGTCTCCGTATCGATCCGCAAGACTCTACTAGGTTTGCCTGTGACTTGTGAGACCTAGAGCTCTGATACCATGTTGTCACGACCCAAATTCCTATTTAGGCCGTGATGGCGCCCAACACCGCAGTCAGGCAAGCCAACACTAGTTTGCTAACGAAATTACTTAAATTAATGGGATGTTCAAACACTTGTCCAGTTTTAACTTAAGAAGTCCTTTAATGAAAGTGAGGAAGTGAGACAAAGTGATTTAAAGTAACTCAAAAATCGTTTGCCAGCATAAATAGAGTAGCATAATACTAGGGAATCAACTACGCGTGCCAAGACCTAGTGTCACAAGTCCACATGCGACTAGTGGAATATACAAAAATACACAAAATAGATATGCAACTGTTTGGAAGGGTAGACAGAATATCCAACGATAATGGAAACTCCACAGTGCTGCTGAGGAAAGCCAGGAAGAGCAGCTCACCGTGTAGTATAATCCAGATAGTACTCTCAGTGATGGACACCGGAATAGTGACCAGGCGCAACAGCCTCAGAACCTGTACGATTAAGTACAAAAGTGTAACATGAGTACATATAAACAAATATGTACCCAGTAAGTATCCCGTCTAAACTCGAAGAAGTAGTGACGAGAGGTAGACGTGATACTTACTAGGGTCAATAACCAATAATATGAATAAATAAGGCTAGACAGGAAAAGTAGTCATGAAAAATCACTAAGGCATGAAGTATCAATTATATAAAACTGCGAGTTATTCTCATGAGTCAAATAGTAATTACCACAAAAGTCTCAAGTTCCCCTTACACGTGGGGTAAATTATTTAATAATAACAAGACTCTCAGTCAAATACATAGAACATAGCATGCCGAAACGTACGACCGAAGCGACGCGAAAATAAATATGCACTGCCGAGGGGCGAGCGGCACGAACCATAGATGCATCCATTACCCTGCTCGCGAATCGATCATGCGATGCGGTTGACATAAATATAGGGCTACCCCGCTCGCGAATCATACATATGACACGGGTGCTCGTAGACATACACAGAATTTGTCAGGAAATTCATGAATTTATCATGGATTATTCTTAAATTCAGAGATTTAGGCACTTAAACTTACACAAAGCTTCCTAATATTCTCATGTAAATTTCAAGGATAATAAGCAACCAGGAACACATGTAAAAATACAGGTAAGGCACATAAAGGCATGCTTGTGAAATCCTAAATTCTACCTGACACAACAGAGTAGTAGCTACGCACGGACTCTCGTCACTTATGCGCGTACGTATCCCCCGCAAATAAGGACAATTCAATCATTTACATTTACCTATGGGGACCTCGCGTAGAATCTACTTCCCGGTCAAGAACGCGCCCGAAACTCCAAACTTTACACCCGAGGACTCGAAACTAGTCAAATGATATATAAATATGTCAATGCATGCGCAAGGTATGGAAATTCTCCTACTTATTTAGTAAATTCACTATTCTTGAAGAAATCCCAAAATACACCCCCGGGCCCACACGCTCGGATTCCAAATTTTTTTGAAGATAACACTCACCCATAGCCTAAGGATCATTACTAACTAGTTTTTGTATGATTTCATGATAGAAAAGTGGTGAAATTGCCTAAAGTTCATCAAACCTAGGTTTTCACCCTAACCCCTTTGATTTACACAAATTTGATGTTAATCTACCTAAGTTTTGGTGTAATAATCTAACATTTAGATGGAAATTACTCACCTCTTAGTGGCTAGGCCGAATACCCTCTTGAAAGCTCTCAAAATCGCCAATGGAGGAGAAGAAATGGTGAAAAATGACCAATTCCCGTATTAAATGAGATCACTGCCTTCAGTGATCTCGCACCAGCGACCAAATGGTCGCACCTGCGGAAATGGCCAAGGAGGCCTGTGGCCGCACCTGCGGAAGATATCCCGCACCGGCGGGTCCGCATCTGTAGTTTTGGGCCAACTCCCCTGGGGTCTCTCCTGCGATGGCTTGACCGCAGGGGCGGTATCGCACCTGCGATCTGGGCAACCGCACCTGCGGTCACACCAGATCTAGTGCACCAGCAGCTGAAGTTGCTATTTTTTTTTTTGCCTCGATTAGGGTCCGGGAGGCACCTGGGCCCACCCGATCCCCCGTGCGATTATACCAACAAGTCCCAAATCATATTACGGACTTGCTCGAGCCTTCGGAACAACCAAAACAATGTTAAAACTCAAAATCACCCTTCAAAACCCCTAGGATCAAACTCATGAATTTCTAAGTTCTAGAATTTGGTTTCAATGCGCCGAACCGACCTATACTACTCGGAATGACACCAAATTTTGCGAGAAAGTCACAAATGACATAACGGGACTATTCCCGATATCGGAATTCCGTTCGGACCTCGATAACATAAAATCACGTTCCAAACCAAATTTCAAACTTAAGGAAACTCTATTTCGCTATTTGGCATCGAAACACTCCGGGGTCATCCAAAATCCATTCCCGACATACGTACAAGTTCGAAATCATCACACGAAGCTACTGGAATTGTCGAAACTCAATTCCGAGGTCGTTTACTCAAAATGTTGACCGAAGTCAAACATGGTCTCAAAAGCCAACCTTAAGGAACCAAGTGTTCCTATACTATTCTAAACACTTCCAAACCCCGAACCACCCATCTCCGCAAGTCACAAATTACGATAAGCCTCTACGGAAAGTCTTATTTAGGGGAACGGGATCCGAATACATAAAATGATCGGCCGGGTCGTTACAAATTAAGTAAAATATCAAGGAAGGGGACACCAATAACATGTTCTCATTGAAAGACAGTAGGCCATAACAAAAATATTGTGCAATCCTAGTAAGAAATAAATACTTCTTATGTTTTTAGTGTTTTTTAGTTTATTGATGATTTTTTTTATATTTTTGGTATTTCATAAAGGGAAAAGTTCAAATGTTGGTAATGGGAGTAGTACTGCTAATATCCAGTCTACTATAATTGCAATAGGAGGTATAAATCAATAATTTGCTACTGCTGGTGGTGGATCTGCAACACAACAATTTGAAAATACAAATGAAAGATCAATGACTCCTCAAGAAAATTTTAGAACTTTTAGTAGAAGGCGTAAGACTGCTGGATTTAGAAAAATGTATGGTGATTCAGCGACAATCATAGAGAGGGTAAGTGTGTGAAATTCTTTTCAACTGTTTTGTGTAAATATTTTACTAAGTTATGAAATTATTTATATTTGACTGTAGTGTGGGCTAAGGGACAAAGTCACCCATGTTCCTATGCAAACATTGATGCTAGCCAGACCAATATTGATCTTGGATACAACGCACCTCGACTAGGTGGAAAGGAACAAATGCAGTAATACAATGGCAGCTTCAACAACATGTTAGAAGGAGACAAACTTAGGCAACCCTAAGCAAATCGGAAGCTCCTTCTTCAACTCGACCAAACCTGGGCCAATCTCATTCCAACTTCAACCATTCGCAACCATAATGATTTGAAAAAATATTTATTTTTATGAAAGTTTAAGTCTGTTAGTATCAGAACTTATTTTCGAGGTTGTTTATGGAATATTTAGTATGAAAATAAACATCATTTAGTTTATGAATTGTTTTGTTTTTTGCACAATATTAAATTGAATTCTGCTAGTATGCAGATTTAAATGCCTACTTTTGACGATCAAGATGGTTGTTTTGAACTTGTCTAATATATGTTCAGATTTTTATGCCAAACGTCACTTTTCATTGCAATAAAATACATCATACACTTGACATTGTCATTGTTTATTAAGAATAATTATACGTCGTACAACCATCTAGAAATCATTATACTACTTAAGCCAGGAATAACACTACAAAGAGCAGTGCAACAACAACAAATACAATTACAGTGTTCCTTCCCCTATTCCTTCTCATTGACGCGAATTCTTGATAGGAATCCTGCCATTACTTGTTTGTAATGATTTGGAAAAAGTGGGACAACCTGCCTGAAAAATTTACAACAACTACTTACACTATAGTTTAAGCATCCTAAGAACCTTCTACCCCGATTGGTGGGCTTCCAGGTAATACTCTGTCACGACCCAAAATTTCCACCGTCAAGATCGTGATGGCGTCTAACGTTGAACCCTCTAGAGAAGCCAACGTTCCGATTAACATACTCAATTACTTGTTATTTGGTATTTAAAGAAAAGAAATGAAGAATAATAGATGTGAATAAGAATGCGGAAGCTATGAAATCCAATAACTGAAGAAGTTAACATTACAAAATCCTCTAATGAAAACCCCAGAACTGGTGTCACAAATTCATTGACTGTCTAAGATTACTAAAACAAAAGGTCTGATTAAACATATACAACTGTCTCTGGAATACATAATAAAGATAGAGAAAGGAAGAAGATAGGAGGTGACGCCAAGGCCTGCGGACGTCTGCAGGACTACCTCCGTGTCGCTTGTGGACTGAAGGATATCCCTCGATACATGTCCACCGGGTCCGGTACCGTCATCTGCACAACATAAAGAATTGCAGGTGTAGCATCAGTACAACCGACCCCATGTACCGAGTAAGTGCTGAGCCTAACCTCGGCGAAGTAGTGACGAGGCTAGGACACGACCAATAATAAACACCTGTGCAATTCAATAACATATAACAGGAATAACAGCAGGAATAAACAGTTAAATATAAAAATGGGGGAGAACATGCTGGGGACCAGGGAATAACAATTTCTGAATCATAGAACAAAAGCAACAACTAAGTATCAAAGAATATTCCAACCGGACGTAAATGCATAGACAAATAAGTGCACGGGATCACCCTTCGTGCTTTACTCTCATCCTCACCAAAACAAGTGCACGGCATCACCCTTCGTTCTTTTACTCTCATCCTCACAATGCAATGAATAAATGAAACAACACGGCATGATCCTTCGTGCTTTTAAATGTAAAATCATGGCACGACATTATCCTTCGTGCTTTCAAATGTAAAATCATGGCACGACATCACCCTTCGTGCTTTTAATCTCATCCTCACAATGCAATAAATGAATACACGGCATCACCCTTCATGATTTACACTCTTCCTCACAATGCAACAAATAAATACACGGCATCACTCTTCGTGCTTTACACTCTTCCTCACAATGCAACAAATAAATACACAGCATCACCCTTCGTGATTTACACTCTTCCTCACCCAAACAATATCAGGAACAACAGTTTGGAAAGGAAAATCAATAACATGTATCAAAACCACAACATCCCGGCAAGGGAAACAATAGTAGAACACATACCGTCTCGGCAAGGGACACCACTATAACCAATCTCGCTCAAGTGTAAAACTTAACAAAAATAATCCTCAACCGACCAATTAATCAACAATATTCACAACCAAGTATTTCCAATAATTGAATAACTTCCAAAATGAAATCCACTTCATAACACAGTAAATAACGAACGAAAGCACATATATCATAAGGACCGACTCACGGGCATGCTTGACAACAACGCATAGGTACTCGTCACCTCACCTATACATTGAACATGGGATAGACACGTAGCACATATGACTCAACACTTATTCCCTCAATCTTAGGTTAGGCCAAACACTTACCTCGATGCCACGAACACAATTCAAGCCTCAACTACCGCTTTACCTCTTGATTCCACCACCAGCTCGCTCATATCGAGCCACAAGTTACTTAATTATATCAATAAATGCTAAATGAATCAATTCTAATGCATGGAAAAGAGTTTTCTAAAGTTTTCCACAAAAAGTCAAAAATCGATCCCGGGCCCGCTCGGTCCAAACTCGAAATTCGGACAAAAACCCGATTACCCATTCACAATATATAAATGGTTTTGGAATCCGACCTCAATTTGAGGTCTAACTCCCCAAATTTCAATATTCTTAGGTTTTCCCCAAAATTCCCAATTCCACCATGAAAACCCTAGATTTTAGGATGAAATCTTGTAAAAAGAAGTTAAGGATTAAAGTAAATGAGTTAGAAATCACTTACTAATATTTTGGAGAAGAAAGAGTGTTTGGAAAATCGCCTCTTATGTTTTTAAGGTTTTGAAAATGAAAAATTAACTGAAAAATCCCATTTAAATATACCCTCTGCGAAGGTCTACCGCGAACCGCGCCAGGACGACCGCGGACGTGAAGCTCCACCGCGGACCGCACAAAGGCGACCGCGGACCGCACAAAGGCGACCGCGGACCGCACTGGCAGGTTCAGAGATTTGAAATTCTCTGAACTTGCAACAACCCTGATCTATGCCTAACACACCTCGAGACCTACCCGAAACTCACCCGAGCCCTCGGAACTCCAAACCAAAAGTGCACACAACCTCAAAATATCCTACGGAATTATTCGTGTAATCAAATACCAAAATAACATCATCAACATCGAATTAAACCTCAAAATCAATGAAATTTCACAAAACTTCTTTAAACCTCAACTTTTGCAGTTTTTATCCGAATCACGTCAAACTAAGCCCGTTTCTTACCAAACTTCACAGACAACACGCATAAATCATATCGAACCTGTACCGGGCTCCGAAACCAAGATACGGTCCCGATACCACAGGTTTCACATAGAATCTCATTTTCAAAAACCTTTATATTTTTCAGAAAACAATTTTCTTTAAAAAATCATTTCTCGGACTTGGGACCTCGGAATTCGATTCCGGGCATACGCCCAAGTCCCATATTTTTCTACGGACCCTCCAAGACCGTCAAATCACGGGTCTGGGTCCGTTTACCAAAAATGTTGACCAAAGTCAACTTTATTCAAATAATTAATATAAAATCATCATTTTATCAATTTTTCTCATAACGGCTTTCTGGCTACACGCCCGGGATGCGCATGCAAATCAAGGTGAGATAAATTAAAAAAAGAGGTCTTCACGACCTCGAAACGCAGAATTAGATAAGGATACACCGGATGACCTTTTGGGTCATCACAATCTCCACCTCTAAAACAAATGTTCGTTCTCGAACGGACATAGAAAGATACCTGAATCGGGGAAAATTAGGGATATCAGCTCCGCATATCGGACTCGGACTCCCAGGTCGCTACCTCAATAAGATGACCTCTCCACTGAACACGAACCGAAGGAAAACTCTTCGATCTCATTTGACGAATCTGCCGGTCTAATATGGCTACCGGCTCCTCCTCATAAGTCAAATCCTTGTCCAACTGGACACTGCTGAAGTCAAGTACATGAGATTGGTCAGCAACATACTTTCAAAGATACGTGAAACACCGGATGCATGGCTGATAAACTCGATGGTAAAGCAAGTCTGTAGGCCACATATCCTACCTTCTCAAGAATCTCAAAGGGACCAATGTACATAGGGCTCAACTTGCCCTTCTTTCTGAACCTCATAACGCCCTTCATGGGCGACACCTGAAGCAATACCCGGTCACCAACCATGAATGCCAAATCACGAACCCTACGGTTTGCATAACTCTTCTGCCTGGACTGAGCGGTGCGAAGTCTATCCTGAATGATCTTCACCTTGTCCAAAGCATCCTGAACTAACTCTGAACCTAACAATCTAGCCTCTCCCGGCTCAAACCACCCGACTGGCGACCGACACCACCTACCATACAACGCCTCATAAGGAGCCATCTAAATGCTCGACTGGTAGCTGTTGTTGTAGGAAAACTCGGCTAAAGGAAAAAAACTGGTCTCATGACCCTCCAAAGTCAATGACACATGCTCTCAACATATCCTCCAAGATCTGAATGGTACACTCGGACTGTCCGTCCGTCTGAGGATGAAACGCTGTGTTCATCTCGACCCGTATGCCCAACTCACGCTGAAATACTCTCCATAAATGGGAGGTAAAATGAGTACCTCGGTCAGAAATGATAGGCACGGGCACACCATGCAAGCGAACAATCTCCCTAATGTAGATTTTTGCCAACTTCTCCGAAGAATACGAAACTGATACCGGAATGAAGTGTGCTGACTTAGTCAGCCTATCCACAATGACCCACACCTCATCAAACATCCTCTGAGTCCGTGGGAGCCCAACTACAAAATCCATGGTAATATGCTCCTACTTCCACCCGGGAAGCTCAATCTGCTGCATCAAACCACCGGGTCTCTGGTGCTCGTACTTAACCTGCTGAAAGATCAAGCACCGAGCTACATATGCTACAATGTCTTTCTTCATCCTCCGCCACTAAAAATGCTGCCACAAATCCTGGTACATCTTTGCGGCGCCCGGATGAATGGAATACCGGGAACTATGGGCCTCCTGCAAGATCAACTCACGAATACCATCAACATCAGGCACACAAATACGACCTTACATCCTCAAGACTCCATCATCATCAACTGTAACCTGCTTGGCACCTCTGTGCCGTACCGTATCTCTAAGAACACATAAATGACGATCATCATATTGCCGGTCTCGAATACGATCAAACAATGAAGAACGGGCCACAGTTAAGCCAAAACACTGCCACTCTCTGAAACATCCAATCTCATGAATTGATTGGCCAAAGCCTGAACATATATAGCAAGCGGTCGCTCCCCGACCGGTATATAAGCAAGACTACCCATGTTGGTTGACTTCCGGCTAAAAGCATCGGCCACCACATTGGCCTTTCCCGGATGATAAAGAATGGTAATGCCATAATCTTTCAACAGCTCTAACCATCTTCTCTGCCTCATATTCAACTCTTTCTGCTTGAACAGATACTGCAAACTCTTATGATCCGTGAACACCTCACACGACACACCATAAAAATAATGCCTCCAAATCTTTAGTGCATGAACAATGGTTGCTAACTCCAAATCGTGAACTAGATAGTTCTTCTCATGAATCTTCAACTGACGTGAAACATAAGCTATAACCTTGCCATCCTGCATCAACACTGCACCAAGTCCAACCCGTGCAGCATCACAATACACGGTATATGGCCCTGAACCTGTGGGCAGAACTAACACTGATGTCGTGGTCAGGGCTGTCTTGAGCTTCTGAAAGCTCACCTCACACTCATCAGACCACCTGAACTAGGCACCCTTCTGAGTCAACCTGGTCATCAGGGCTACAATAGATGAAAAGCCCTCTACAAACCGGCGATAATAGCCTGATAAGCCCAAGAAACTCCGAATCTCTGTAGCTGAGGTGGGTCTAGGCGAATCTCTGACTGACGGAATCTTCTTGGGGTCCACCTGAATACCCTCTACCGACACCACATGACCTAAAAATGCCACCGAACTCAACCAGAACTCACACTTGGAAAATTTGGCATACAACTGACTATCCTTCAGAGTCTGGAGGACGACTCGAAGGTGCTGCTCATGCTCCTCCCGGCTGCGGGAGTATATCAATATATCATCAATGAAGACTATAACAAACAAATTCAAGTAGGGTTTGGACACTCGGTTCATCAACTCCATAAAAGCAACTGGGGCATTTGTCAACCCGAATGACATCATCAAGAACTCATAATGCCCGTACCGAGTGCGAAAAGCTGTCTTAGGGACATCGGATGCCCTAATCCTCAACTGATGGTAGCCAGATCTCAAATCAATCTTGGAAAACACTATAGCACCCTGAAGCTAGTCGAATAAATCATCAATCCTCAGCAAAGGATACTTATTCTTGATAGTAACCTTGTTCAATTTCCGGTAGTCAATACACATCCTCATTGAGCCATCTTTCTTCTTAACAAACAACACTGGGGCACCCCACGGGGAAACACTAGGCCTAATGAAGCCTTTATCAAGCAAGTACTATATCTGATCCTTCAACTCCTTCAGCTTTGGCGGGGCCATACGATATGGTGGAGTACAAATGGGCTGAGTGCCCGGAGCCAAATCAATGCAAAAGTCAATATCCCTGTCGGGTGGCATACCCGGTAGGTCAACAGGGAATACCTCTGGAAACTCACGAACAATGAGCACATACTCCATAGAAGGAACCTCGGCACTAGAATCACGAACATATGCCAAATAGGCCAAACAACCCTTCTCGACCATGCGCCGAGCCTTCATATATGAAATAACTCTACCGGAAGAATGACTAAGAGTCCCTCTCCACTCCAATCGAGGTACTCCCGGTAAGGCCAATGTCACATTCTTGGCATGACAGTCAAGAATAGCATGGTAGGGA
This sequence comes from Nicotiana undulata, assembly GCA_005239495.1. Lineage (NCBI taxonomy): Eukaryota > Viridiplantae > Streptophyta > Magnoliopsida > Solanales > Solanaceae > Nicotiana > Nicotiana undulata. The sequence continues at coordinate 30,499 of ML244954.1, forward strand.
GATAACCAATCCATCCTCAAGATGACGTCGAAATCAACCATATCAAGAAGTGACAAATCAACACGGGTCTCAAGACTACCAATAACCACTTTACATGACCGGTAGACTCGATCTACCATAATAGAATCACCTACTGGTGTAGATATATATACATGAATACTCAGGGAATCACGGGGCATAATCAGATAAGGAGCAAAATATGAAGACACATAAGAGAATGTAGACCCCGGATCAAATAAAACCGAAGCATCTCTGCTGCAAACTGAAACCAAACCTGTAATGACTGCATCAGAGGCCTCAGCCTTAGGCCTGGCAGGAATAGCATAGCATCGGGGCGGAGCCTCTACAACTTGAACATCTCTGAGTCGACCTACTGCGACCTGACCTCTACCTCTCATAGCATGTCCTCCACCTCTGGAACCTCGACCTCCACCCCTAGCTGGCTGAGGGGGTGGGGTGCACCTGGTGCAGGAATCATAGCACGGGAACCCTGATGCTGAGAACCACTAGAAGCTCAGGGGCAATACCTAGCAATGTACCTTGAAACACCACAAGAGTAACAAGACCTCTACTACTGAGACTGCTAGCCCTGAAACTGTCCCTGTCGACCTGAATAACCACCTTGGAAGCTCTGAACCCCCGGTGCACTGATAGGAACTGGTGGTGCACTGATAGGTGCTGGCGGTGCATTGTGGGATACCTGAAGTGCCGACTGGTATGGTCTAGGAGGATGTCCTCTACCGAAAGAATCTCTGCCTCCAAATGAGGCACCACTGAATCGACCGAAATGATGAGGCCTCTTGTCAGACCCTTGACCACTTCCCTGTGACGGAACCATCTCAATACGCCTAGCCACATTGGCCGCCTCCTAGAATAAAATATCGGTACCTGACTCCGTGTCCATCTGGAGTCTAATAGGCTGAGCTATCCCCTCAATAAACCTCCTCACCCTCTCTCGATCTGTGGGGAGTATCATGATAGCATGTCGGGCCAAAGTGATAAACCTGGTCTCATACTGTGTAATAGTCATAGATCCTTGCTGGAGACGCTCAAACTGCCTCCGAAGATCCTCCCTCTGAGTAACTGGAAGAAACTTCCCCAAGAACAACTCGGAGAACTGAGCCCAAGTCAAAGGTGAAGACCCAACTGGTCTGGTCAAGCAATAGTCCCTCCACCAAGTCTTGGCAGTACCAGAAAGACGGAATGTGGCAAAATCAACTCTATTGGACTCTACGATGCCCATGTTCCGAAGAACCTCATAGCAATTGTCCAAGTAATCCTGGGGATCCTCTGATGGTGAACCAGTAAAAGTAGTAGGGAATAACTTGGTGAACCGATCCAATCTCCACAAAGCATCGGCAGACATAGCTTCCCCCTCAACGGCCTGTGCCACAGTACCCTGCTGAGCTGCTCCAGCTGTCTGAGGTGCTGGAGTCTGGAACTGAGTGGCTAACTGCTCTAGTGTGCGAGTAGCAAGAGTCTGGTCCCCTCCCCCAACTTGAGAGAAGGCTGGTGAAGTAGGAAGTAGATCGGCCTGAGCCACGCTCTCCATGGGTCCCACTAAGCGGACCGGAGCGTCTTAGAGAACCGAGGTGGCAATAAACCCCTCTGGGACCTGAGCTGGTCCAACTGGAACCGTCTGAGCAGGAACCTCACCGGCAAAGTCTGCCTGTGGGTCCTCTACTAGGGTTGTTGCTCTGGGCTGAGCCCTGCCCTTGCCTCGGCCTCTGGCACGTCCTCGGCTTCATCCTCGGTCCCACGTCAGAGCTGCAACTGGAGAATCGGGCTACTGATCGGTAGATGACGAAGCACGCGTTCTCGCCATCTGCAAGAGAGTAGAATAGAAACTCAGTTAGCATTTAGAACTCAAATCGCACGACAGAGAAGATAAAGATGTGAAGTTATTCCTAACTTTGCAGCCTCTAGGGGATAAGTACAGACGTCTCCGTACCGATCCCTCAGACTCTACTAAGTTTGTCCGTGAATTGCGAGACCTAATCAACCTAGAGCTCTGATACCAACTTGTCACGACTCGAAATTCCCACCGTCGGGATCGTGATGGCGTCTAACGTTGAACCCGCTAGACAAGCCAACGTTTCGATTAACATACTCAATTCCTTATTATTTGGTATTTAAAGAAAAGAAATGAACAATAATATATGTGAATAAGAATGCGAAAGATATGAAATCCAATAACTGAAGAAGTTAACATTACAAAATCCTCAAACGAAAACCCTAGAACTTGTGTCACAAATTCACGGACTATCTAAGATTACTAAAACAAAAGGTCTGAATAAACATATACAACTGTCTCTAGAATACATAATAAAGACAGAGAAAGGAAGAAGATAGGAGGTGACGCCAAGTCCTGCGGACGTCTGCAGGACTACCTCAGTGTCGCCTGTGGACTGAAGGATACTACCTCGGTACATGTCCACCGGGTCCGGTATCGTAATCTGCACAACATATAGAAGTGCAGGTGTAGCATCAGTACAACCGACCCCATGTACTGAGTAAGTGCCGAGCCTAACCTCGGCGAAGTAGTGACGAGGCTAGGACACGACCAATAATAAACATCTGTGCAATTCAATAACATATAACAGGAATAATGGCAAGAATAAATAGTTAAGTATAAAAATGGGGGAGAATATGCTGGGGACCAGGGAATAGCAATTTCTGAATCACAGAACAAAAGCAACAACTAAGTATCAAAGAATATACCAACCAGACGTAAATGCATAAACAAATAAGTGTAGGGGATCACCCTTTGTGCTTTACTCTCATCCTCACCAAAACAAGTGCATGGCATCACCCTTCGTGTTTTTACTCTCATCCTCACAATGCAATGAATAAATGAAACGGCACGGCACGACATGATCCTTCGTGCTTTTAAATGTAAAATCATGGCACGACATTATCCTTCGTGCTTTCAAATGTAAAATCATGGCACGACATCACCCTTCGTGCTTTTACTCTCATCCTCACAATGCAATAAATGAATACACAGCATCACCCTTCGTGCTTTACACTCTTCCTCACAATGCAACAAATAAATACACGGCATCACTCTTCGTGCTTTACACTCTTCCTCACAATGCAACAAATAAATACACGGCATCACCCTTCGTGATTTACACTCTTCCTCACCCAAACAATATCAGGAACAACAGTTTGGAAAGGAAAATCAATAACATGTATCAAAATCACAACATCCCGGCAAGGGAAACAATAGTAGAACAAATACCGTCTCGGCAAGGGACACAACTATAACCAATCTCGCTCAAGTGTAAAACTTAAAAAAAATAATCCTCAACCGACCAATTAATCAACAATATTCACAACTAAGTATTTCCAATAATTGAATAACTTCCAAAATGAAATCCATTTCATAACACAGTAAATAACGAAGGAAAGCACATATATCATAAGGATCGTCTCACGGGCATGCTTGACAACAACGCATAGGTACTCGTCACCTCACCTATACATTGAACATGGGATAGACACGTAGAACATATGACTCAACACCTATTCCCTCAAGCTAAGGTTAGGCCAAACACTTACCTCGATGCCACGAACACAATTCAAGCCTCAACTACCGCTTTACCTCTTGATTCCACCACCAACGCTCGTATCTAGCCACAAGTTACTTAATTATATCAATAAATGCTAAATGAATCAATTCTAATGCATGGAAAAGAGATTTCTAAAGTTTTCCCCAAAAAGTCAAAAATCGACCCCGGGCCCGCTCTGTCCAAACTCGAAATTCAGACCAAAACCCGATTACCCATTCACCCCAAGCCCGGATATATAAATGATTTTGGAATCCGACCTCAATTTGAGGTCTAACTCCCCAAATTTCAATATTCTTAGGTTTTTCTCAAAATTCCCAATTCCACCATGAAAACCCTAGATTTTAGGATGAAATCTTATAAAAAGAAGTTAAGGATTAAAGAAAATGAGTTAGAAATAACTTACTAATGTTTTGGAGAAGAAAGAGTGTTTGAAAAATCGTCTCTTATGTTTTTAGGGTTTTGTAAATGAAAAATAACTGAAAAATCCCGTTTAAATATACCCCTCCAGGCCTCCATCACGGACCGCGAAAAAGGAACCGCGGCCTCGAAGGTTTACCGCGAACTGCGCCAGGATGACCACGGTCTCGAAGCTCTTCCGCGGACCGCACAAAGGTGATCGCGGTCGTGAAGCTCCACCGCGGATCGCACAAAGGCGACCGCGGACCGCACTGGCAGGTTCAGAGATTTGAAATTCTCTGAACCTGGAACAGACCTGATCTATGCCTAACACACCCCGAGACCTACCCGAAACTCACCCGAGCCCTCGGAAATCCAAACCAAAAGTGCACACAACCTCAAAACATCCTACGGACTTATTCGTGTAATCAAATCCCAAAAAAACATTATCATCATCGAATTAAACCTCAACATCAATAAAATTTCACAAAACTTCTTTAAACCTCAACTTTTGCATTTTTTATCCAAATCACGTCAAACTAAGCCCGTTTCTTACTAAACTTCACAGACAACACACATAAATCATATCGAACCTGTACCGGGCTCCGGAACTAATATACGGGCCCGATACCACATGTTTCACATAGAATCTCATTTTCAAAAACTTTTATATTTTTGAGAAAATAATTTTCTTTAAAAATTCATTTCTCAGACTTGGGACCTCGGAATTCGATTCCGGGCATACGCCCAAGTCCCATATTTTCCTACGGACCCTTCAGGACCATCAAATCACGAGTCCGGGTCCGTTTACCAAGAATGTTGACCAAAGTCAACTTTATTCAAATAATTAATATAAAATCATCATTTTATCCATTTTTCTCATAACAGCTTCCCGGCTACACGCCCGGGCTGCGCACACAAATTGAGGTGAGATATATAAATAAAAGGAGGTCTTCACGACCTTGAAACGCAGAATTAGCTAAGGATACACCGGATGACCTTTTGGGTCATCACATACTCATTGTCGTACCTTGTTTTCTCGCTAAAGTAGGTTTCGACGTGTAACAAATCTTTTAAATGGGTACTAAAAAGAGAAGAATCGCCACCTAACGATTTTACAGTGCGTTAGGGCACCTATTTGCAAATAACTCTGTTTTATCTAGTATGTGTCACAAGATCGTGTAAGGGCTCAAATTACCTCGAAGAGAAGGTGTTAGGAACTCTTTGAGGCCCGCAACTGTGGGTCCAGACCGAAATTAATGCTTTGTGGGATTATTGGATTATAATTTTCCTATGTGATTGTGATGACCCAAGGGTTCATTTTATGAATTTAGACTCCGTTCTAGGCTTATTAGACATAAAAAGATTAGTTTTAACTACCTCGATTTGCATGTGCAGTCCGAGAATGAAACCGGAAAGCTTTTATGTGAAAATATAAGAAATAATAGTTTTAGAATTAAAAATTTGGTTTTAGTTGACTTGAGTCAACATTTTGAGTAAACGGACTCGGATCTGTGTTTCGACAATCCCAGGAGGTCCGCAGTAAAATATGGGACTTAGGCGTATGCCCGGAATTGAATTTCGAGGTCCCAAGCCTTAGAAATCAATTTTTGAAAGAAATTATTTTGCTGAATTATTAATGAAATAAAGAAATGAATTAACGGTTGAAACCGTTGGTATCAGTCCCGTATTTTGGTTCCGGAGCCCGGTACAGATTTGTTATAGTATTTGAATACTATATGTGAAATTTGGTGAGAATCGGAGTTTATTTGGCGTGATTCAGACGTCTGGTTGAGAAATAGTTAAGTGTTCTTGAGAAAAATGATGAGTTTTGAGGTTAAATTCATATTTTTACATATTATTTTCATGATTTGATCGCACGAGCAAGTCCGTATGATATTTTTAGACTTGCTTGCATGTTTGGTTGAGAGTCCCGAGGGCTCGGGTGAGTTTCGGGTAGGCTTCAGGATGTTTTTAACTTGTAAAAAAAAAATCTGTTGTCATATTAGTTTTTGGAGCATTGGTGCTCCACGCTTTAAAAAAAATTAAAATTAAAAAAATTAAAGCAACCATAACCTATTAAAACACCAACTCGGGCAACAACCCTTTTCTTCATATTTTTCGAACTACCAAGCCCTAGAGACGATTTTCTTCACCCAGGTTCATCCCCAAAGTGTTGGTAATCAATTCTAAACTCTACTCTTTCAATTGTAACGACCCAGCCGGTCGTTTTGCGTATTAGGGTTCCGTTTCCTTAAATGAAACCTTCCATAGCGGCTATTCGTGCTTTATGACTCGCAGGAGCGGGTGGTTCGGGATGTGGGAATGAATTGGATGGTTTAGGAACACTTGGTTCCTTAAGGCTGGCCTATTTGGCCAAGTTTGACTTCGGTCAATATTTTGAGCAAACGACCTCGGAATCGAGTTCTGTCAGCTCCAGTAGCTCCGTACAGTAATTTTGGACTTGAGCGTATGTTCGACTCGGGTTTCTGATGACCCGGGAGCGTTTCAGCGCCCGAAATGGAAATCAGGATTTCCTTAAGTTTAGAATTTGGCCTGGAACGGGACTTCATGCTATCGAAGTCCGAATGGAGTTCCGAGGTCGTCAATAGTTCCGTATAGTCATTTTATGACATGTCTGCAAAATTTGGGGTCGTTCCGAGTAGTATAGACCCGTTCGACGCAATGTAATGAATTCTAGAATTTTAAAGTTCTTAAGTTTGATTAATTTGGTTTTGGGGTTGAATTTTGAGTTCCGTTATTGTTTTTCATGTTCCCGAAGTTCGAGCGAGTCCGTATCACAAATACAGACTTGCCGGTGGTTTTGGACGGGGTCCCGGGGGGCTCAGGGGTGTTTTAGACCCTCGGGAGCTAAGTTAGAAAAACCAGAAATTTTCTGTCTGGTTTCATTCTCTGCGATCGCAGAAGCAAGGATGCGATCGCAATGAAGTTATTATGCTGGGCCATCCAATGTTCTCTGCGATCGCAGACATCACTCCGCGATCGCATATGGTCCCCTCCCCAACCCTATGCGGTCGCAGACTCGCTCCTGCGATTGAACAAGTCACCTACCCCCTACTGCTTGTTCCTCTCTGCGGTCGCAGACCTCACTCCTGCGATCGCATAATCCTACCTCCCCACCCTCCGCGATCGCATGCCCCATCTATGCGATCGCATAGTGCTTCTCGAGGGCCAGGATCATTTGTTCTCCGCGATCACAGGCCTGATGACGCGATCGCAGTGAAGGTTTTCCTGGGCAGTATTTAAATGCCCAATTACGGGCTTTCTTCCTCATTTCCAATTTCCAAACACCATTGAATCATCTTAGAGCTGGGGGAAATGGTTGTCCAAAGCCACTATCATCTAAGGTGAGTGACTTCTTCTCTAAATTATCATTTTTTCATGGAATTCAACTAATTTTGTTCTTAAAAATGTCAAAATCATGGGAAAAATTGGGTAGAAATTCCTAGGGCTTTGATAATTAGTGAAATTATCCCTTTTTAGCCATGAATTCCTAAATAAATTAGGTAATTACGATCCTTAGGCTTCGGGTAATTCATTCCTTCGAGAATTTTCAAAATCCGAACGCGTGGGCC